>JAHPZR010004177.1:12500-77500 GCA_019787425.1 Platygyra sinensis
TGAAACATTTGTAAACACTAGTAATAGTTCACACTAAATCTGCCCCCGCTTCTATTTTACTTGTCAAGGGTATAAAATTCTTATAAAAATTCCACTGCGTATAAGGAAACTATTATTTATTGTATGAACTGAAATTTTATATTTTTCTTTATGAACTATATCACTCGTACTGTTAACTAACTTAGGCATCTTATCATAAATATGATCCAAAGAATCAACTAAGTTAACTAAACCAACACTTCTGTTTAACTCATTCTATCACTTGATATTCTTTACATAATACTCTCACGAAGTGCATTCTGGAAAAAAATATCAAACCACTCTGTTGTTCTAGTCTGATACTGAAACAAATCATTTGCCTTAATATACGGGGACTCTACAAGCAAACGTATCTTGAAAGCAGAACAGAAGTCGAGATTTTTTGCCGAGATCTAAACAGAAGTATCGTGTTACTGTCGCCATATATGCAAATTAGAAGCTTTTTGTCCTCAACGAATTTTACGTTTGGATCCCTGCCAGTCAAGCCAACCGTCACATGGGCTCTACGCCACGTAAGATTACTCAGTAAAAATAAGCGGTCCAAATAAACGTGATCTTTATATGTGAAGTATTTGGGTCGAGTCTGTCAACCCCGTTCCTGATTTGTGTCCGACAAATCAGTCAACTTCTGTAGCAAACAGTTCAATCTGGTACCGCTGATTAACCTTTTAATTCAAGATATAAAGAATTCACTGTGATGACAGATACCCGCCCTAAAATGTATTTTCGCAAATATTCTCCTCTCCTCCTCGTGCGGCGAATAATATCTTCCTCGATCTCCTCCTCGTGTTCGTGGTTGCAAGAATTACCCATGTAGCATTGCCTTGCGAGCTGACTGAAAAATTAACCGGGACCACCGTGCGCGCCTAGTTTCTTCAAATCGGGATTGATTCGCATACTACACCAATATTTCTCATATTTCACACATTCTTTATACGTATACGCGGGGAAACTATAATGCCTCCTCGGGTTTTGGCCTCTGGCCAAAACCCTGCGGGGGCAACAATACAATTTTATGTTTTTAACCTAACCATATAAAATTATTCCCAAGTTTCTCCCAACGGCGAAACTAGCCAACAAAACGAAAAAACCTGCACTATAGCAAACTGTTCAACGCTAATGACACGGTTCGATGAACGGTACATGTAATACATATGTACAGTATTCAGCACAAAAGACATAAACTAAACCGCAAAAAAAGCATTAAAATGTCAAATGTCATAAGCTATATAAAGTTAAGAATAATAAGAATAATGCAAGAATATTTTCAGCCTAAAATCGGCAGAAAAATAAGAATATTCAGCCTGGGCCGGAAAAACAACATTCTTATAAAAAAAAAGAGTGTAGATATGAATGAATTTATATAACCTGCTACTTGATGGAGCCATAATAGTCACACAGATGTTTAGCGACTTTCTAACAAAAGTGGTCCGATCACTCTGGCATGACCTCTGCAATCGCTGATTGGCCAACTAAGCGTGGCATGATGTAGCGCGTGGAGTAGATTTTCGTTTTTATGCATCAGTCAATTCCAGCAGTGCCCATCCCCCCCCCCCGGGCTAACCCCCGGGCATTAGCATTTTTTTAAAAAAATTGGGCAAATTCCCCGGGGTGGGGACCCAAGCTGTCTAAATGCCCCGGGGTGGTGACGAAGAAAGAGGGCAAATGCCCTGCCCACGGGATGGTCGCCTTCCAACACTTCTGCAGTTTTTTATTAACCAGTGAATAAAACAGTCAACTGTTCAGTATTTTAATGCAATTGCCGGATTTCATACCGTGGGGGCCTGGGTACAATCGGTGTATTATGGGATTAACAACACAAGACCCATATATTCAGGAAGAGCACACCGAGCTTTACAAAATCCTTAAGTTTCGTGTAAATGGCGCCAATATTGAACAAGATACAGCCATTCAAAAACGTAAAAATTTAGTAACAAATGTATGGATTGCCGGACACTTGTCCGGAAATCCATACATTTTCCGGACAAGTGCCCGGCAATCCATACATTTGTTACTAAATTTTTACGTTTTTGAATGGCTGTATCTTGTTCAATATTGGCGCAATTTACACGAAACTTAAGGATTTTGTAAAGCTCGATGTGCTCTTTCTGAATATATGGGTCTTGTGTTGTTAATCCCATAATACACCAATTGTACCCAGGCCCCCGACGTATGAAATCCGGCAATGGTATTAAAGACTTTTAGGACAACAGTACGTGCTATTTTATTATGATTATATTTATTCTTTATATTTCGTTTTTAACAAAATTTTTATAATATCTTTTCTTATATTTTTGTTTTTCACCTTGTCGCTATAAAGAATCAAGACATTTTAAATGACGATGCATCGCATTTTAAGCCCCGTCGCAAGATCTGTGTTGAAGATCGCATCATTTGAATTCGCAAACCTTCAGTATTTTGATTTCACTTTCATGAATTTAAAAATTGTTAGGCTAGTTTCGAATGCGAAATGCAAATAGTCGTTCACGCAGTGTTCACGTCAGTGATTGTTTTGTGATTAACAAAATATAGTTCACCTTGTCGCTTATATTTATATGCTTACAAGTAATGAAGAAATATCTAAAATTGAGGAAACATAGCTTTAAAAACATCGACAGGTTTTTCTAGTCCCTGACGGATCGGATAAGCCAGTCTTTGACAAAGGCCTCGTCCTTCCGGATAAACTCATCCATCTTTCGAAAACACTTGTGTCAATTGCCCGGGGGTTAGCCTGCAGAACAGGCGTAATTTTTTGCGTATTTCTTGCGAGAAGAGGCGAAAGCGAGGCGAGCGCGAAGCGCGAGTTGCGTGCGAGGGGAGGAGCGCTAAAAAATCCCGCCTGTCCCCATACCATTGTTCAAGCTCTTCCGCCCCCAGACACACCCTAAATGACCAGCCAATCACAGTGTTAGAAAAACAATTGTGATCACGGCGCGTTGTGGGCCAAATCTTACACCTGAAACATCCAAGGTCTTGTTCTCATCCCTAAAACGGAGAAATTACTTCTTTGGGACTTAAAATAGAAAGGAAAAACACAAATCAATGTTAAAGTGCCCTAAGAATAGAATATTTGGCAGTGCAGAGTCCTCTCAAACCTTTCTGGTGAAAGAATTTTTCCTTCAACAGCCTCGAATAACATTAGGATTTGTGTGCTTTGCATTGAAAACGGATCGCGGATTTAAAGCAGGTTCCTGGACTGAGGAAAACCAAAATGGTGATGTACAGTATTACTACAACGTTGAATTCAACTTTCGGAACGACTGGTAAGGCCACGGCCGATAAAATGACTGGCAAAGTTGTCGGTAAACTCAAGCTTTCGCTTTAGCGTGAAAAATAAATTTCATGCTGTCACGCAAAGTACGTCTGCGAAAGTTTGAACATTTTTAGCTTTTAGATAGGTTTTTCTCCTCTTGTTGAATTAAAATTTATTGGTACTGAACTTCCCGTGCCGTTTCTTTCCTTTGGTTACCTTTATTTGGGAATTTAAGGTTTTATATTGAACAGTATTTTGTACGCTTAATGCACTTATCAATTGAAATCCCGACCCCCCCTCCCCCCCCCACCCCGGGCCAAGGTTGGGGAATGTGGGGGATTTTTATGGCATTTGAAGGCACGGTTTGCCCGTGGGGGTGGGGGATTTCTCAGCATTTGCATTTACACATTCATCGAGGTCGGGGAGCGAGGTGGGGATTTGACTCGTGCCTAGTTTCCTCACGGCAATTTCTTCACGTGGTCACTGGTGTCGCTCGCGGCTCGCTGGATTTCGTGCAGTTGTTTGGTTCGACATCTGGTTCTCCTAATTATTTTCCCTTTATTCCATCATTTAGATTAATCCTTTGGGATTTTGCCTTGAGCTTTCATGGTTCATTTACTGGAAAATGTTATTGTCTTTAAACAAAACTTCTTACACAATGCAGATATACGCTCTTCTACTTCTTAGTGTTTATTAAAACCATGTGGTTTCTTTAAGTTCTATATTTCCTCATTCTTTAGGGTCCAAGGTGGGGGTTTTACCAGTCAATATGCCCCAGAAGGGTGGGGGTTTGTTAAGATTTGTGATGGTGTCAAGTCAAATCCCCACCTTGGCCCGGGGTGGGGTCGGGATTTCAATTGATAAGTGCATAATTTCTGAATAATTAATTTACGGTGACCTCCGCGGTTTGTTTGTTTAGTTTATTCGCTTGCTAAAATCTACATTTTTGAGTCTTATTCAGCTACTGCAGAACCCCTGAGAAAAGAACTTAGTGGGCACTAATTTATCCTGTTTAAATACGATTTATCTCAAAATAATTGGCTTGTTTCTTTGTTATCTTTTTGATTTACACCCGGGGATTTACAACTTTCATCTTTCATTCGCTGCACTGTATTATTTTGTCTGCGACAAAAGCCCTTGAATGAGCAAAATTTAATGAGTAAGTTATTGACTTCGAACTGTTCGGAGGACAAAACGAAACCGATTAAAACAGAATTTCAGGAAGCATAGGCGAGAACTGATAAGAGCGAAAGGCGCTAGTAAAACAAGAAATGTTATAGGGAATTAGGGACGGATCGCAGGCAATTTCATGCAGGTGAGGAAGGCCAAAGAGGCAACTTCGAAACACACGAAGAGCTACAGGGAACAGATGAGACCTATTGGACCGTATTTCCAGTCAAATTCACCGAACAATTTTAGCGCGAATCGATCTGTTGTATTCAAATCGCTGTACGTGAGAAAAACATTCGAGGATCACGTGTTTCAAAGTAACCAATTAGGTAGCCGCGTTCATATTTGAACGCCGGAACGGCTTAAATAATGGTATGGGGACAGGCGGGATTTTTTAGCGATCCTCCCCTCGCACGCAACTCGCGCTTCGTGCTCGCCACGCGCTCGCCTCGCTTTCGCCTCTGTTCCCCTGAAATACGCAAAAAATTACTCCTGTTCTGCAGGCTAATATATTATCGTATGTCTCTGTATGTGCTCGTATGTACGTATGCACTCGTGTGTTATTCATATGTACGTATGCACTCGTATGTTACTCGTATATATGTACGTATGCACTCGTATGTTACTCGTATGTAATAGTATGTTACTCGTACCTGCTCGTATGTACTCGTATGTACTCGTATGTTACTCGTATTTACTGCTGTGGTGTTTTAGTCACGATCGCTCACAGGCTCCGTTGTTCCACACAGCGGTCAAACGCAAAAATCCAACGCCACTTTCGGTTTTCGCCGCCTCGAACTTCGTAAGAGTTTGAAGAGAAAACCTGCAAGACTTCTGTAGGAAAATGTTATAAAAATAGTACTGTGAGAGAAAATTACAAGCTGGGAGGACTTTAGGATGTCCATCACTAAATGTCTTGGTCATATGCGAAGTGTAAAGCTTAACTTTTCAGCGACTGTCTTAACTTTGGGCTTGAAAGCGAAAATTTTCGAAAATTTAAGACTTTTTTAAGCGAAAGTTTTGGCTGGAACTGCGCACGCGCCACACGTTTGACCGCTGTGTGCCGTTGTTCCATATGTCGCTCGAATAGTTTGTTTGTCTGAGTCACACCAGGGGTTAAATTTTCGTGACGTCATTAGTGCGCGCACTATTGGAAGCACAATCTGTCGTCGCTTCTATGCTGCATTGACACCATGAAGCGTGCAGAAACAAGAAAGAGTATTATTACTTTCAGTGTTGTAGTTTTCTTTTTCGTTTTAATTTTTCTGTCATACCGGATTTCGAAACAGAAATTACTGGCACTGGATGAAAAGCCGGCAGGTATGTAAACGCTCCATCTTTAGGGGGACGCAAGCGGCGAAAACTGGAAGTATTGTTTCACGCGCAGAGAGTTTTGTCTGTGGTTAGCGATGGCGTGAGTGCCATGATCTCTGAAAGAATGATGCGTGCTTTATATCTAGAAAAACTACTACTTCTCACTATATCAGTAATCAGTATAGTTTTGAAGTGCTACTCTGCACGACCGTATCGGGCCAGAAAAAAAACAAATTATCACTCACACGAAGGAAGCAATATTAGTTGTATATTTGTTTGCCAGCAGTGTTTTACTTTCTGCCTTCACAAAGAAACACCAACAAAACCGAACAAAATGACTGAGGCGGTCTGCCTGTTGCTTATTAAGGCCATGTTCTTTTTCTTTTCGAGTTTAAAACTGAAATTTCAGTTTTAACGCATTCAGTGACTCTGTATTGATTAGAATCAAGTGACTCTGTTAGATTAATGAAAAACTTTATTTATTTATTTTATTATTTAACGATTTTTTTTATATTGCTACTGAGCAATAGGCTAAGTAGTCCCAACCGTTCTTTACCGCGTCCGCATTAATATTATTTTAAGTTTGCTTTCAGTGTTATTATGGCTCGCTTCCGACCTGTACGTGTGTGTTACGGACTCGACAGACATTACGTCATGTTGTCACAACCTCGTGCCTTTTATTACCCATCATGCTTTATAACCGATGACACATACATGACAGCGTGTAGCGCTGTTTCAATACTTTCATTTAGAAGACAAATATTTCGTTATCGGTTTATTTGAGTTTCCTTTTTTCATTGAGAGTTACCTCCCGTTCCCTTGGAAGCTAGCCAGCTGAACTACATTTCGTTAATGAGGTTTTATTGTTTCCTCAAAAGCCAGTAGCCAGCTGAACTATATTTCAGTAACGAAGTTTTATTGATTTTTATTCATGGGATACGTTTCCCTTGTTATCGGTAGTGAGAATTTCAAATTAAGTATCTTATTTTTAATTTCCTAATTTTTTTCTATCTTAATTTCAACCTGTAAGTTTTAATCTTAGCAATCTATTTTTAATTTAGGAAACAACGTAGTGTTGGTTAGAATAATTCGCTATCGTAATTCAGTAACTTTCCGTTCGTATTGTATGCATATTGCATATTGTAAACAGCTTCACGTGTTAAGGATGATATATAAACAAGAGTATTTGTAAAGTTTTTCGATTTACATCCCCGAAGTTAACAAGTGCAGAATATACTACTGTTGGACCAAGTCATGTCTCTTCCTTGACGTTCGTAGTGAAGAGCACCGAAGTAGATCCTAGTGTACCAGGAATTCGTGACGAGAGTCCCTTCCCGCGGGCAGAGCAGTGCTCTCCAATTGTCAGTTCAAGTCTCCGTTCAGTCAGAAATTACTGCGTTTGCAGGGAACACTTATCGTCACTATTTATTTATTCATTTTTCTTTCATTCTATCTTAGAGCAAAGATCATCTTCTGGAGAATCAAAGGTAAAATACAATTATACGGTAGCAATGGTGTTAAAAATAGCACTTCTGCTTTGTTGGAGCATTGTTTGGCTAAAATATGTCAAACTTCTATTATATATATGTTAGGAGCTTAAACAAACGGTGACTTGCGATAAAGCAATGCATAATGCATTTAAGTAAATAAGTTTCAATACACGTGCGTAATAGTCGTCGCTGTTCAAATTTCAATATTGTGAAATGGGTAAAAGAGGATACAAGTAAATGGCTTTTAGTTTCAAGTTTCTTTTTTATCGTAGCATACGCATATGGCTTTTGTTATGCAGGAGTCAGTGTGACCTTTATTCTTTTGGCGTCTTGTTGCAGCGGCTTTCTTTGCACCTTCTTTTCTTCTGGTGGACACATCCCAGATAATCAGTTTTTCTTCACCCGATAGATTGCAACCCTTCCTCTCGGCATTCTTCAGTGTCTCAGCTCACGACAAATCCCCACCCAAACCCCTTACCCTGGGGACGGTTAAATACAAATATTTCCCAATCCCCACCCCCTCGGGGATGCGATTTCTGTGAAATCCCCTCCTTTTCCCGACTAATAGGCCTTTTGCAACAAACGATCACATGGTACAAAAAATCCGCCATGCTGAGGGCAAGCTCATTATTATTCCCGCACTGGGCCTTAAAAACAAAGAGACCTCAACCAGTCAAGCGTGACTGACCTTTGTTTTAAAGAGCCCATTTCGTCAAAATTTTTATTTTCCCATCTAATTCTATATTCCATGCAATGAACTTTGGCGAAAAAAATTTCGATTTGGATGAAAAGCGATTATTTTATGAGGTTTTAAAAACCTGAAAATCTTATTTTATTGCGGTCTACCCGTGCCGCTGATCACATCGTCGACGTGCTCAGATTTGTGACGTAGATTAAGGAACAGGTGACTTCAGGCCTGACTTATTTCGCTCGTTTTACCACTGTAAATTTAGCTGCGCAGTCTATGCAAAATGCTCCTTTCCAGTATTTTGTATGAACTACTAAGTTTAATTTAAAGACGTAAAACAAGGGAGATAAGTCAGCCTGAAGCCACGTGTTTCTTAATCTACGTCACAACTCATTCCAAATCAGGGTAAGACTGGTGCGAATGGTGGACCAAAATGGCGGTAAATTTGAACGTTTTTAAAACTTCTAAAAAACGATTGCATTTTATCCAAATCTCATTTTTCCTTCGCAGAAGTTCTTTGGGTGATATATAGAATTAGATAAGAAAATAAAAATTTTGATGATATGGGCACTTTAATGTCCCACTGCGGGAATAATAATGAGCTTGCCCTCCAGCGTGGCGGATTTTGTACCAGGTAATTGTTTGTTGCAAAAGGCCTATCCCCACCTTGTCCCGGGGTGGGGGTTTACATTAATTGACTCCTGCATTACGTCTTGTTGGCAAATTTATCTTGTAAACTGTGTTTAGTTAGTCGACGATTTCAATGAAGCCGACTCTATTCAGAAGTCTATTCATGCCTTTTAGCTTGTCATTAGTTTCAAGCTGACTTTATTTAGAAGTCTTTGTTTTGTTCCTTACATGATGCAATCGCGTATTGCGTTAGTTTAAGTAAAATACTATGTTTACCGTTATATGATTTGTATCTCGGCGGACAACGAGTTACATCTCGGCGGACTACGATTTTACATCTCGGCGGCTGACGATTTACGTCTAAGCGGATTAGGATTTACATCTCGGCGGATTAGGATTTACATCTCGGCGGATTGGGACTTACATCTCGGCGGATTAGGATTTACATCTCGTTTTACGATTTACGGGGGATGACAACTCTAACAAGCGCTGTTTGAGCAATACTAGGTTTTAACTTAAGTTGTCCCGGAAATTTAGATCATCCTCCCGAATTTTTGGGATACATTCCCGGAATTTTTTAGAATTCCCGGCAAATATTCCAAGATTTGCTGTTTATTATTACCTTATTGTGTAACCTTAAATACTACACGTTTTGCATGTTTAGCAATATTTAAACCATGAATAGCGTCTTTACAGTAAAACATTTCAATCTTAAGTAACAAATAAACAAATATCTTTAAAATGACCGTATTTTCGTTGCATAGCATGCATCGTTAATTTCCTATAATAAGGTATTAGTTGTGCTAACGTGTACGAGTAAAAGAAGCCTGAAGTGTTCCGTTACCGGTTGACTACGTTGAGCAACGAGAAGCCCATGCCGTCTTGGTGTATGTTGCTACAAGAGTGAGATCGACATTCTCTCTTGGGATCCACACTTCCGGCACTGTCAGGCTCTTGTGTGCTCTTCACTAGGTACTCCACGCCGTCTTTGGTTACTCGATGACCAACCACCACCACACTTTTCTCACTGGTTCTTTGCCTTTCGCCCTTTTAACTCTGTTGCCTTTATTTGGTTTTGTCACAGAATCCAACCACTGCAACCAAGGCGCACTTTCTTGATCGTGCAGTGTCACCATGGCTTTTGGCTTTTGACAGTGCAAAGGAAGAGAGCCTGGCCTCTGCTTGTAGATTTGTCTCACTCCACTAACTTTAACACCCTTTCCGTACACACGGCAAAAGTCAAGCATTTCCAATGCCTCTTTCTTTACCCGCGAACTTTCCTTAATAAAAGAAAGATCATCTTTCTGCTTTGTGTAGAGCAATGGCATCTGACAGTCGTCTCTGTGTTCATAACGCGCCTCTCTCTTCCTCTTAAATCCAAGCCCCATACCGGATTTCATTGCACATTCCAATGCACTGCGAGAAGAAATATATTTAAATTCAAGTGCAGATGGAACCACCTGATCTCGGTTGTATACTCCGAACATACCTTCTATCCGAAGCGTTGTAACAGACGTGAACTGGAACTCATTTAGTCCTGACTTTCAAGACCATGTTCTCTTAGAAGACCTTCTATGCTTCTTTTCCCTTCTGAGGATTTCCTTGTGTTCTTCATGGTTTTCATTGCAGGGGTACCATACTTTCCCATGCTGGCGGTCTTCTCTCCCGGTAACCTTTCGGCGACTTCATTTTGCCACTCTCCAAGATAGCTGCTTCTTTGCTCCAGAGCTTTAATCTTTGTCGGGTAATCCATAGCTCTGACCTTACATTTGCAAATTTCTCCCAAGTCTCGTTTCAGTTAAACCGTAAGCTTCGTGACCGTTGCGAAGGGTCTCCATCCAATTCTGAAACTCCTGCGTTGGTGTGTATAGACGCGGAAGCCTGCCACCATTTAAAACAAGCCGACCCAACACTCCATTGACACATGAAAGCTTTGATGAAGCAGATGGTCCGTCTTCATTACTGTGAGTGGGGTGTGGGCGATGACCAGCCACCTCCTCCAATACAGCTCACGAATTTCCGCCATCCTTACCCGCATTCAGTGTTACTTTCATTCTCTAAAGCATGCTGGTCCTTGATGCAAGGAAAATGGCACTCCCAATTCCGGCCCTTCAAAAGATGACAATGTACTGGCGACATCTTCTTGGGAAAATTGAAAACTAACACTCCGTCCCCGTTTTTGGCAAAAAGAACAAGCGCGCACTCTGAAGAATCACAAACAGCTACAACATCTAAGACTGGCAAGAAGGCTATTCCTGTTGTTTCTTTAAATTTGTGCTCGATGGTCTTTGTCTTGCCACTCTCCAGACTGAAAATGACAAATGTCTTATTCTCACAGTCAGTAATGCAAACTTGCTTTCTTTCACTAACGAGAGCTGTTTTAAACGGTCGACAGATATCTTTGAGTACTGTGCGAGAGGTTTTGCTGCTTGACAAATAAAATCTACCAATTCCAAGGCTATCACAAATGAGATGCTGGGGCTTTGCTCCAATGAAGATGACATCTGTCGGGTTCTTAAACGTCTTGGAGATAAGCTCGACTGTAGGTGGATTAGCTATGTTTGCTTCGTAAATAAGATTCTTTTAACCATCGGTTACAAAAACACGACTCTCTTCGGTAATACAACATGCTGACAACCTTCCAAACGGCTCTCCGTCAATCTTTTTTCTCTTGTTTCCTTCTTCTCCATAACGTGCGTTTGAAGCAACGGTAACCACAACGGGACCAGCATCCCCAACTGCCTCTTGTAAATAGCGAGATAATACGTGTGCCATGAACGTTTCGTTAGACATTCTGTCAATCCGGGAGAGAGCTTCTTGAGTAATAGCATCTTTCATGGGTTTGTTGATGGTAGCATCAGGATGCAACCGCAAGACTTGTATGATTCTTGTCGAAGAAAACTTTCAGCGTTCTTTATTTGCCAGTAATTGACGTGCTCAACGACGATGTTCTTGTCAGTATGTTGATCGTCTGGCGATGGTATTATCAGCATTTCACCAGTGTTCTTGTTTACCAGTTTAGCGTCCTGTCAAAGAAGAAGTACGTTTCTCTTCTAGCTGGCACAGGATCTTTTTCTGTTTTTCAAGACAGTCACTTGCTAACACGCAGACAGCAAAACTTTCGCGTGACACCTGATTTTCGACGCAAGAAAAGCACGACCTAGTTATAGCATAGTTTATATAGGGGACTGGTTATGAAGCCCGGCAAACATCAAAGGGGCAAACAAAGATGGCAAGATTTATGTTGGAAGGTCCACGACAGTGCGCAATCCTTTGTTCTGTCCTCATACACTATGCATGAATTACGTAACCAACACGTTTCTATTGGTGAGTTTCTCAGAACGGAGTAAACAACTATTGTATTTTGTGCACCGTCAAGGCCAAAAAAGCGAACAAAAACATAAACCAAAGAACTTTGTCGAGTTTCATAACCATTCCCCTCTATTAACTATGGTTATAGACTTCCACTGGCCATGGTCTGACAAAAGGTTCGGTGCTTTACACCTTTCACATATGTAGCTGGTGGTCAGTCGTGCATTGTTTACATACGAACTTGCAAGCTCTTAACTCTGCCACGCCCGTTTCCACCTGTTCCATACACCTATCACTACACTGTAACACCTCGTAGAATTATCATCCAAACTTCTTCGGGTGATCCAGTATCGTTGACGAGATAGTGGCCCATTGGAAGTGCTAATTTGCTGTCAAGACTTTCTGCAATTAATTCTAAAACTTCTTTTGCAAAAGGTAGGCCGGTCGCATTTTTTCTTCTTTCCTCATCGCCCAGATTACGAGTACGCCATCGGGCCACTTGATAAACCAATGACTGAGTGTGCTCGCCCAGTAGGGTGCGTTTCTGATTGATTTGTGTAAACCACAAGCCGCGGCGCTGCACTCGCTGTTTGAATGTATTCATTTATAGAGGACTTCATGCCTAACTTACCGAGGTTAATCCTAGTAAATAAAAGCGTGAATTAAAATTTCCTTCGATGTCCCGTTTTTTTCTGCAATGTCCCGGAATTATCGCGTGTTTCCCGGAAAAATTTCCAAGAGTCCCGATTCCCGGAGAAATCTCCAGATTCGCGGAACAATTTTGGCTTTGTCCCGAAGCAGCGTTTGTTAGAGTTGTCACCCCCCGTACGATTTGACATCAAGAGCCGTACAGCTAGGACGTATAGCGAAGTAGGGAGGATAAACACGTGAAGTCCAAGTTCTCCGAGTGTCCTGATTTCAGTTGTAGCAGATCCGACTGTACTTTACTTTGAAATAATTTTACAAAGTGCATAATTCCTGTACTTTCTGTCAAGCAGAATTTTGTTATGTTTGGCCGACTTTTTTTTGTTAAACCATATTTAGCCTGGATAATTTGGTTTTATCAACTGAGTTGATAATGTGAATTAGCCACAGTAAAGCTGACGTTTCGAGCGCTAGCCCTTCGCTCCGACGAAGGGCTAGCGCTCGAAACGTCAGCTTTCGAATCTCATATTTAGCCTGGATTGTTTTTCGAACGTGAACCTTGCTCTTATTACACCTAGATTTTAAGTCAGAAAAAAGGGTTGCTGCCTGTTAGGTTACGTTTAGCAATTGTGCCAGCAATGCGAGAAATTGTCATCATCTTCATCGCCCAGAATTCTTCTGTCTTTCCCGACATGTACTTACAGCGCCAAGCTTATCAATGTGCGGCAAAATAATTTGCATTTCATGCAATAACACGGCGGAAACTTAATTAACTGCCCCCAATTTACGATTACGTTTCCGTCGCTGCTGTCGATCATACTGAATTACAACGAGAACTGAAGGACTCCTGAAAACTCACTCGACTTAATGCCTTCAATTTCTTGACGTTGCAGGGAAAATTCCAAGGCTCCAAACCAAGTCCAGAAGACAACCAAAAGGGAAGAAAACAACGTCTTCATGACTATTGCCTCACACATTTGTTTAACGAGAAGCCAATTAGGGAAGAACTTCAGTACATTGCTGTGGAAGACAAAAACAAAATTTTATTTTGTGCAATCCAAAAGGTAGCTTCTACAACTTGGTTTCGACTGCTGAAAGATGTTGTTGGAGCTGAAGGCAAACGCTGGGACGTTTTCCCACGACTTAGTGAATACTCTGAAGAAGAAATGTCGGTTAAACTTAAGACATATTTTAAGTTCTTTTTCGTTCGCGAGCCGTTAGAACGCTTGCTTTCGGCTTACAAACATAAATTTATACGAACCCCAGACTACACCAAGGAGATTCGGAAAAATATTGTACATGCTCTTCGACCTCAGGATTATGAGGCACAAGATGAAAATTACGTTAGTTTCTCGGAATTTATTCAGTATTTTTCCAGCAATATATCGCGCAATCAGCATTGGAGACAATATGAAAAGATCTGCCATCCGTGCGCAATAAACTACGATTTCATTGGTCACTTTGAGACCATGGGAGTTGACGGACCCATGGTACTAAAATTGGCGGGAATTGACGACCGCGTATCTTTCCCGCCAATTTACAAATCAACCGGCTCTGGTGAAGTGTTGGAGTACTATTCCCAGGTTCCTCCTCGGTATATCAGGCAGCTGGGAGAGCAGTATCGCAATGACTTTGAAATGTTTGGTTACGAGTATCTTGGTTCTGTTAAAAAGCTGCTGAATAAATCTATCTCCGACTATTAAGAAAGCAAATCAGTAAAAATGCAAAGCACTCAAAAGATCAAGTTAAAAAACAAAGAGAAGAAAATAGATGCTGTATTCGATGTTATTTTAAAACATTTCCAGGATTATCTTCTAATTTTTTCACGTTTTTCCTCATACAAATTCATCAAGCGAAAGTTCTCGAAACTCAAGAAATTTTAGCTGGCCTGAGTCAAGAATTTGTCGGGAATTTTTGATTGATACTTCATAACAGGGCTTCAAATTTAAACAGTATTTCCAAACAGTTTTGTTTTACACGCTGGCAAGTACTTTAATCGTTTGTTTTATTAAGCTAAATCGTTCCGAAACTCGGCGTGCTATTTACCCTTAATACATTACTTTGACTTCAACTGATTGTTCACAGGCAGTCTTAGCACTCAGGTACAAGCAGTCAGTTGGTAATCAGTGATACAATTGTGGTTGACCGTTAAGAAAGGCCTGCAGGCAAATGCTTTCATAGAGGGAATAGCTCATTATATAAAGCTTTGTACTTTCGGTATAGGATTTATTATCAGTGCGTTGATTGTTTCCTTTTCTAGTAAAATTCAGAAAATATTATAAGAGAATAAACTTACTTTCGACATTGAGTGTGTCGTTTTACCTGTGCTGCGTGCGTCTTGAAGTGGCGTGTAATTCCGGCGATTATTTTGGATTTTGTAGTACGGAAAAAAGATCTTATAAACAAACATGCCAAGTCTGGTGTAAAGTGTACACATACCCCATTTCATACAAAGATGGTCACATTTCAGACTAGAGCGAAAACCATGCTCTTTGGGTAGGGTAAGATGAGATGTCAGTTGACACCCGTAAAAGACAGGAGTTAAAGAGAAGATGGAGGGAGTAGGAGAGGATTGAGATGTCTTTTTTATCGATCCACCATGTTTTATCCAGTTCTTTGCCAGAGCAACACATAACACATGGCATGGCCACCCTCGGGGTAATGCATCAATCAATTCCAGCGGTGCCCATCCCCCCCGGGCAATTGCGGGGCATTTCCTCACGTTGTCAGTCCCAGGGGTGGGGCTTTAGCAAATTTTATCGCGCCCCAGGGGCTGGGCATTAGCATACCCCGGGGCGATCCCCGGGCATTTGACACATGTGTTTTCGAAAGATGGATGAGTTTATCGGGAAGGACGAGGCCTTTGTAAAAGACTGGCTTGTCCGTCAGGGACTAGAAAAACCTGTCAATGTTTTTAAGGTATGTTTTCTCAATTTTTAGATATTTCTTCATCACTTGTAACCATATAAATACTGAAGCGACCAGTTGAACTATATTTTGCTTATCACTGTCAAAACAATCACTGACGTGAACACTGCATGCGTGAACGACTATCTCGCATTTCGCATTCAAAACTAGCCTAACAATTTTTAAATTCATGAAAGTGGATTAAAATACTGAAAGTTTGCGAATTCAAATGATGCGATCTTCAGCACAGATTTTGCTAGCTTAAAATGCAATACATCATCATTTAAAATGTCTTCATTCTTTACACCAACAAGGTGAAAACAAAAATGTAAAAAATTTACAAAAAGTTTGTTTAAAACAAAATATAAATAAATAAATAAAATCAGAATAAACTAGCACGTACTGTTGTCCTTGAAGTCTTTAATACCATTGCATTAAAATACTGAAAAGTTGACCGTTTTATTCACTGATTAATTAAAAACAACTCAATCACAGGATCACTAACATCTTTAGAAAAGAAAAAATCCCAGTCTGTCATTTTTTCCCCCGCGAACTGCGTCTACCCAAACAAATTTACAGACGGATAAGCAAACAAAAACAATGTAATTTCTGATCGCTTTGCCTACCCCACAAGATGGCATTGAAAACAGTGCTAAGGCCAATTAGTCCCTAAGATCTTACACTTTCGACATTGCATGGACACTTAGACAACCCTGAACCCAGCCAAAAAAATGCGAAAACAACGCCTCCATGACTTATATTGCTTGACACGTAGATTTAACAAGAAACCAACAGAGGAAGAACTTAAGTGCATAGCTGTGGATGATGAAAACAACATAATTTACCGCGCACTCCAAAAAATAGGCTCCACAACGTTGATGGGGCTACTGGAAAAGGATCGTGAATCCAGAAAAATGTGAGATGGAATGTTTTTTAAAGATTCGGTAACTACATGGAAAAAGAAAAGTTATTGCGACTTCAAACTTATTTTAAGTTTGTTATGGTCCGTGCATCTCTTCAACGGTTGCTTTCCACCTTCAGAGAGAGATATAGAGATGGGGAACCATTGCGCCATTTTGACAGACATAACCGAAAAATATTGTGTCACGCTTGAGACCTGACGATCCCAACCCACAAGGGAAGAATCGTGATTATGACGTCAGTTTTTCTGAATTCATTCAGTATTTTACTGGTTATGTAACACGTTCCCCCCCTTGTCGACAATACGAAAAGATCTGCCACCCGTGTGTTTTAAACTACGATTAGATAGGGATGGGCCTCGCATTTTGAAAATGGCGGGAATTGACGCCCGCGTAACTTTCCCGCCAATCCGCAAATCAACTAATAGGCCATTTCCGAGTTCCATTGTGCCTCTGTTTCAAAGCGAGTCTAATTGCGAAACTATTATTATGAAAATGACTTTGATTTGCATGAAAATGAAACTGCATGCAGAACTAATATTCATATGAAAGGTTACGCACTTAGACTCGTTATGAAACAGAGGCACAGGAGAACTCGCAAATGGTCTATTCAGATGACTTGTTGAAGTACTATTCCCAGGTTCCTCCTCGGTATATCAGGAAGCTGGGAGAGCAGTATCGCAAGGACTTTGAAATGTTCAGTTACGAGTATCTTGGTTCTGTTAAGAAGCTGTTGAATCAGTCGTTCTTCAACAGTCCTCAAAGTATAATAGATCCACTGAAAGCGTAAAATACCACATGAGATCGAGAGCTCAACGTTGTAACAATAACTGGCGAAATGACTGATTCCTTGTTGACGTTAGAAATAGGATATACACTGTCGCATATTGTTTGTCATGAGTAAAAACTACTTCTAGATTTCGCAAGACGACCCGACGACCTCCGATAATTACGAGTTTAGCAATTCCCCAAAAATGACATTTTCTACATCATTGGATGATTGTAAATTACTATTCTGATCATTTGATGAAACTTGCTTAAAGATACTTAACGTGTTGATAGCACTTTTGACCTCTAATTTATAGCAGAAACTTTAGGAAAACGCCATGTTGAAACAATTCTCAACGATTGACCAGTTTCATGTGCCAACTGTCACTAGTTAGATCACATTCATAGCCACCCTAGTGCTTGCTCGTTTCAGTGCTCACTCCCTAGCTTGGATAAAGCAAGTTTATTGTATTCTCGCTGTTTAAAAACAAAACCAGCTACAAGCATAATTACAAGTCTTGTTTAAGTTATGAGCACCAAGCAAATTGAGTTAGCAATTTCTACAGTTCAAGGTTCACTGCCAACACCAGCTTCTGAGGTAATCTCTTCTAGTTCGCTCACGATTTTCTTGCAGAAGAAGCATTCCTTGTTGTTCATTAGGTGGCGAGATATGCAGGATCTACAAAGAAAAAAGAAGTCTGTCTGAACTAAAGTTCCGTTCAATAAAAAAAAAATTACGCGTTTAAAATACCTCTCAGTCAAATCTTTTGTTCGTTTCAGTGCTTTCGGAATTGAGGAGCCGCGATGGTGGCAGTAATGAAAGCGCTCGCCTTCAACCAATGTGGCCTGGGTTCGATTCCTGCCCGGGGTCCACATGTGGGTTGAGTTTGTTGTTAGTTCTAGTGTTGCTTCGAGGGTTTTTCTCGGGCTTCTCCAGCTTTCCCCTCACAAAAAAAAAAAACACCCCAAAGTCCAATTTCACCAGTATAAAGGATCCGAAGGAAAACCAGCTAAGCTGATGTGGTTTCCTCTCTTAATATATATTTTTGCGTTCCAGATCTGTTATCTAAAGACCCCATGGGAAAAGAGTTCAACTCCCGCAGGATTGCTTTGATACACCAACATGTCCTCTGTTTCATTGTTTCGGAAATGAAAAGGGCCCTGTAGCTGTTACCGCAAAGCCAAGGCGATTCAAAGTGGCGTTCGTAATGAAAATAATTGCCCTAGTTTTTGTAAATAAAAGCACGTCGTCTCGCATATCGACAGAACAGGCATGGTCGGTATCGATTTATACGTTCAGTATAAAATACGCTCTGCGGACAGCGTGTTGCGTGTGGTACACAATGTGATGCACGAGGGACGTGTAGCGGAGACATGTAGCAGGTAGAAAATCACATTTGCGCACACATGAAAATGCTGCGGGTGCATGTCCCAGGGATACGTTACTACTTTATTTTCTATTTTATTGAAATTTCCAATGATGCAAACCAAAAATTTCAAAAGACAAGAAAAAAACGCCCAGATCAAAACTGCTAAAAAAACCAACAACAACAACAACAAAATAAATAAATAAATAAAAATAAACAAAGCAATCTACTTCTAACGGCTAATACTATGACATCTCCAATACCAACTGTCACGTGACACCAACCTGCATGATGCATGCCGGCACGGAATGAATCTGACCGAGATCTTGACAGCGCAGCAGATGGGACATAATTCATCGACATCCACGGACTCCTGTTGGAAAGCAGCCACATTGAGTAAATTTCTTATCACTGAACTGCTAATCACAATTTATGTGGCTAACAGCTTCATCCACACTACCCCATGGGAATTTAACAACGGAGGTGCATCAACAAATCCAAATTTCTAAACTACAGCTGATCACAAATAGCCTCGGTTCACGTTTGTACAAAAACAAAAACAAACCAGAAAAAAAAAAGGAAAAACAAAATAGAACAAACAAACAACCCTAGCCCCCCTGTAACGACCAAACAATAGGAAAAAAACAGTTTTTCATGAAAATTTTAAAAAAATAAAGATAAACTCGTGTCTACTTAGGAGATTACGTCATAGTGGTTTAACCCTTTCACCACCAAGGGTGACTTATAGATTTTACTCTGTCTAACTCCAGGCGATTTTACTCGTCAAAGGGAGATCCCTTGGTGGTGAAAGGGCTAAAAGACTATCTTTCTTAACCCTTTCACCACCAAGGGTGACTTATAGATTTTACTCTGTCTAACGCCAGGCGATTTTACTCGTCAAAGGGAGACCCCTTGGAGGTGAAAGGGTTAATTAATAGCCACAATCAAAGCATGTTCCAGCACGATCATGATTACCAAGATTCTAACATGACGAGTCCTAAACCAGTACAACAACAGCACCTGTTTCTGGAGCCCAGTCTCCGAGTTCTGTCCCTCAAGATACGTCACTAGATCTTCGACACGCTGAACCTCCTCTGTCGTTACGTCTTTGTTTATCACTGTCAAAAAGTAAAGCATCAATTTATCCAAGGCTATTGTACATAGTTTCACTTCTCAGTGGAAGCTCCCAACCAAACTGTCAAACGTCAAATCAGTTCTGATGGCGCTCAGTGTACTTAACAGTCTGTTAAAAACAATTTTACTGAGTTCTTTCTCCTAAAACAGTTTTATTTGTTTTTCCGGGGGAAAGGCAAAACAATTTTATGAAATGTGGAGAATAACTCTACGGGGATACCGAGATACAAGCAAATTCTGGCTAGAATTAACATTGCGTTATGTTTTGAGAAAAATCATTCTGGTACGTAAGAAAAACAAACTTGATGGATCATAAATTAAAACGAACATGAAAAATGTTTCTTGCATTTACTGAAATATCTCAATTTGCCGAAGTTTGTTGGTAAAAAAAAGGAAAATTCAGACTTGCACACGAGGCAGAAAGCTGAATTAAATAGCTGGACCCGAAAGGAACAGGTGCCGCACTTCACAAATCACTCGGTAATGCAGGTCTATTGACTTATTTGTTTGTCGAAAATTTGGGTAAATATCACCCTCTCCTCCCCCGGATCTGCCACTTGGAGGTAACTGATTATTGGATAAAACAATTGATACACAGCAAAGCAGTAAACTCAAATATTCCAAGGCAGAGAAAGTCATTACAAAATGCACACTTCGCGTTGATACTCGAGAAAGTTCATCATGACTCTTCTGTTAAGCATCCTCCTGTCTGCGAATTTTCTAAAGATCCCAGTTTCAATTGACCAATCAAATGTTAGAATTGGGCGAGGGGGAGGATACTGAAGTTAGACTTCCTCACAGCGGATGGGAACGATCGTGTATCGCCATGCCAAGTTCATTGCCCCCATAATTAGATTTGACTTACTAACCTCAGATCACTACATGTTAGTGGCTGACCAGATCAAATGACACACGAAATAAAAAGGTCAAATGTTAATTAAAAACGTCCTAACTTTCTCGCGTAGCAACGCGACCGCTCGCACGGCTGTAAACACGAGAACTAACACTGCTTAGAGGAAAAAAAAAAACAACAAACAAACCAAAATAGCAAAAGAAGTTTTTAAAGTACATGATTTAAAGGAGAATTTTGGCGATGATTTGCCACCAGCAGCTGTCTTCCCGCCAATAAGAAAGCACACGGTGTCCAAACTGTACCCAGGTTCCGCTAACAGGGATGAAGTGGCTCTCTCCTTGCTGTAGTAATAATAAAAATAAAACAATTAATATTAATTAATTATTGGAGGTGGTTTCTGTTTATGACTAAAACCTTACTGTGTGTGACCATTCAATTAAAGCTATTGAGCAGTACATTCATGTGGTACTGTTTATTATGCTGTACCAGGTGGTTCTAACTTTTAAGTCTGTGGATGAAACCCTAGTGTGTGACCATTCAAATGAAAGCTATTAAGCAGTACTTTCATGTGGCACTGTTTATTATGCTGTTCAAGGTGGTTCTAACTTTCAAATCTGTGGATGAAACCCTAGTGTGTGACCATTCAAATGAAAGCTATTGAACCTCTCAATTGTGCCTTCCATCAGCAACGTCAGCAAGATGCCAGTAACAGCACCAAGAATTGGAAATCTATCCACTGTTTCTAGACCTGAAAAAAGAGAAATTAATAAATAACACAAAAATATATACTAAAATAAAGCATGATCTTAGTAGCAAACAGCAACTAGCAGAATTGAACTTCCGAGATACATTAATAATTCATCAAGTTAAAACAACGAAACACCGTGAAGGAGGTTTGGATACCCGGTCTCAATTAGCATAGATTTTGACAATTCTACTTCTCCGATTACTCCTCAGTTTTTGTTTCGATTGAGAAGATATATCAAATACTCGAGACAGTGTTTCATCGGCTATCAAAACACCTCGAATTTCGTCAAAAATACTTCGCTGCGCGTCGTATTTTCAACTCTCTTCTCGGTGGATATCCCGATGAAACACTGTCTCTTAGTGTTTGATATATTACATAACATACCTCGTCAAGGCTATAAGGCCCTAGTATCATCATCAAACAACTACGCATTTCACATTTCATACTGATTCATACCCCCCCCTCTAAGTTTTACGTGCCGATTTTAGTTCTCAGTTGATCACTAAGATACGGAGCTCGAGCAAACTGCGGCCAGTTAAACTAACAACTGGCAACGCTTTGCCAGTTTTGCGACACCAAATTGATTTTTTGCTCGTTGGAAGAAATACAGCATATAGCGTGAACATGGTTGCAACAGACATTACTTTTCAAACTTCTCTGACTCTCCCCCCCCCCCTTTCCACGTAAGTTAAGTCCTAAACAAATATCCCATCATGTTTCTCCCAGCCTTCAATGGTATTTAATTACCCGTGACAAGTCATTTTAATTTCACCTGACTTCCTAAAATGGTAACTTTTTTCCCCTAACTGAAAGTAAGATTTCCTGACTTTTTCTGACTTTGAAGATTTATTCTTTATCCCTGACCATTTCCAGACCTTTAACAACCCTAACAAAAGCAGAAAAGTAGGCCGTTTTCTATAAAACTTCCACAAACATTACCTGGTAGATGAAGCCTCGTTACGTTCTCAAAGAGGTTTGAACTGGCTGTCACACGATTAAGCACCTGAGTTAACAGCTTGAAAAAGAAAAACAACAATTACACAGAATCACTAAGTTCCAGATCACTTCATGATTCAACCAAAAGTGCCATAAAACGGAAAGATTAGCTGCAACGAATATACTGTTGAAAGTCGCATTTAACATGAGTAGCTCCCATGTAGCTGTTTTTCACAGATCTGTGTAACTTGCTAAACTTTCTATAATTCACCGCAAAGTGCAACACTCCCCCTCTACTGCTATTTTATGAGATTTCTCGCCGTTGGCACACACTGAAAACGTTCTTGGTTGGTAGAATTGGTGGCACAGCTTCTGCATATTTACCTGGAAAAGGCGAGCGATGTGAAGTTCAGCGGACTGTCGTTTCCAGTCCGTGAACACCTCAGGAGCAGTTGTGGCGACCATCTCTAGCACCTGAGAGTATACAACACACACATTAACAACTAGGATTAAATTTAAGAACTTTCATATGGCTTACGAGGATATGTGTCTTAGGATAACCGAGACCTTTTCACAAAAATATCCCTCTCCCCTCAAAAAAAGTACAACAACAAATTTCCGCATTCCTCGATGGCGAAAAAAAATTGTGTGATCGACAATTGAATGTCAGCGCACGTTAAGTATAAGCTGTTGTCTACACTACACCGGAGGAATTTGAAAACGGAGGCTACACTATGAAAACGCATCAAATGTTTTCCGATCTCACTACACCGGGGAAGTTTAAAAACGCCACAGTCACACGTCGTTTTCGTGTGTTTGAAAAAAAAAAAACCTCTGGCAGGGAAATCATTATCGTGAGTCATGATTTTCAAAAAGATCTGTTTTCAAAATGTTTTCTGTCTACACGAAAACAAAAAACAGGCGTTTTGAAATTTCAGTTTGAAGATCAAAATCGAAAAGCTCTGTTTTCGTGACGGATTATTGTGGACGGCAGGTCTAACAGTAGAAATAAAGCTATTAAAGTTTCCAATGTTTCGGCGTAGTATGAACGCTGCCTGAAAAGATTGACAGTAAGAATTCACCACTCACCCGCATTAACCCGACCGTCAAATCAAAACACACCGCGCATGTTCGTAGCTGGCGAGAATCCAGTACTGTCTCCATGCGATGAGTGGCCTGCTGAATCTATATTATAAACAGAATGTTAGAAATGCTGTTATCTGAGACCTTTCAGAATTTAACTGGAAATTCGTTAAGCATGGTGCTGAAAGTCTCTGAAGAGTCTCTTGGCCGAGACTGTCAAACGTCGCGTCAGTCTTGACACGAAATATTATCTCTCATCATACCATGATTTTATTTTTAAATATCTGCAAATCATGTTTAAAAATAGAAAAAGTGTAGTCAGGAGATGTCATAAGTTCAATGGAAATGGTTTGCCTCTGACAAAAGTCAGTGGCAAATCATTTCCATAGAACTTATCTGCAAATCATTTTTCGCTCTAGTTTTCATAAATAGCATTTTGGCCGGTAAAAAAGTAACATTTCGTAAAAGTAGCGACCTCAAGGTGATTTCCAAGAAAAAAAAAAAAAGATTTATTAAAGCATGTATACGTAAATAGCTGCTAAAACTATGTACAGTAAACGTTTTTGATCTTTGAGATTATCACCACAAAACTGAGTACCATACCTCTTGTAACATTCCTATAAACTCCGAGAAGGACCAGTTTAACTGGTTTAGCAGGCCGTTGAGAAACTCGTTTGCCAGTTGGTCGTCTTTGACGCATAGCTGACCAAACAGTCGCTGGCATTTCTTAGAAGGATGAGGAGCTAAAAAAAACAAAAAACGCAAATAACACTGAGTATGATTGGTGGGAATTAGGACGAAGTTACTTCATGTAAGCTTCAGCAGGCAAGTACGAGCCAAAGAGGGCTACAATTTCTAGACATATTTTGGAGTTGTCAATTTTAAGAATCCTCAGCATGCAATAACCAAGCCTTCACAAATTTGTAAACACGGGAACAGTTGTTGCTAAGAGGTTTATCATTAATGACTTCATTTATGTGGCAGAATTTGTAGCATATTAGCTAGCTGTTTTGTTGCAAGGTGAATTTAAAGAGCTTCGCCGAAAAATCATTAAATACTTACGTTGAAGACTAGCTCGCAAATGACCTGCAAATATGCAAAAACAGTGCATGTTAGAACGGTGTCATGGGCCCTTATTTTTCCTCTTGGTTCCGAGGCTTGGGAAAGTATCACAAAATAAATCGTATCGTGCTGTGAGAATGGATGAATCATTTCACCCAAGACCCGGAGCCATGCGAGTGTTTTTAATATATCGAAATGGGCCTACTGGCATAAGAGCAATGCAAAGTGGAAGCATTCTACCCAAGCACATGGATAGAACGTCTTAGGGAAGAACCGCTAGTGACTTTTTATGAATTAGATGTGGAAGGATGAAAACACCCCAAACAAATAGAATCCCTCCCACATCATGGCACTTTGGATTACGATAAGTCTTTTTCACTATCTATCTATCAGCTTTCAAGCAAAACCATCGCATCCAAGATAACGCCGCGTAAATAAAACATTGCTAGTGAAATTACCTTGCTCTGGCAATCCCAGCGTAATGACGTCTGGCGAACTCGTGTACCGAAAGGCAAATCCACAGCCCTGTTACTCAAACAAACGGCAATATCTCAGTTCTCTTTAGGAGGGAAAGAAGGGGGAACGTGGGAATCAAGTGGGGGGGGGGGGGGGGAGGGGGGGCAGAAGAAATGGGAATTAACAACAACAACAACAAGCTTTATTGAGTTCAGGAAGGGGGGACATGGGAATCAGGTGGGAGGGGGGGTGGAAACTCTATGGCAAATGGTAAATGGGAAGATGGGGAAAGTCAGATTCTCAAAGTGGAAGGAGCCGGTAAAAATGAAATACGTTTTCCTTCGGATGAAAAATTTGGTTTGAATTTCTGGAAATTGCCAATGTCGAATGGAAGAGTATATTCTGGAATTTCCAAAAAAAGAGGCAACCTCGCGAGGTATACACATATTTTTCGCTAATGCCTTACGCGGAATCTCCATTCCATTTGAATTTCCTCCCAGAATTTCCAGAACTTTCAGTTGAATGGTTCACTTTTGGGAAGTTCAACAAATTTTTCGCTAATGTCTTACCCGGAATCTCCATTCCATTTGAATTTTCTCTAGGGATTTCTGGAATTTCCAGAATTTCAGTTGAATAGTTCACTTTTGGAAAAAGTTCCAGTTGTCTGGAAACTTTCTCAGCAAATTTCCGTATAACTTGTCCCCATTTCAAAATTTCAATCTGAATTTTCTGGTGAGATGGAAAACACCCAGTGAACTAGAAAACTTCAACAACGGATAATATCTTGCAAGAGAAAAGGCACCATTAAGAAGCGACCACCAAAGAAGGGCCACGAACCAGGGCTAAAGGCTACTCCCAAGATGTGAGAAATTTATACCGCTTTGCCCATCCCTCCTTTGTGGTTTAATACAGACGAGGGATGGACAGCTGAATTATCCTTCACGGTTTCCGCACATGCCTCAGTACTAGATGGGAGAATTTGCTCAGGGGATAAATATTAAGGCTGTCAACTTACTTGTAAGGTCATTCTCAATTTTCTTTTCACTCATTTAACTCACCTTCCATATTCGCACCAGAATCCATGTTGTTTGAACCCAAGATCGCTTGTCGTAAGCCGCCATAAGAGAACGAACACATTTTTCCAACCTGAACATTCATCGAAATTATTAAATTAAATGGGTCTAGTTTTCATACAACACAATAACATCTGTATTTCACCGTACTTACAAAAGCTATGTCACTGGTAGTCCTTTCTTACTCTTCAAATTCACCGACAGGCAGTGACGAAAAACACTGAACCTCAATTTGTCCTTTTAATAAATGTTTGTCTTTCGAGTTTTAACAACATTAAGCAATAGTAATATTACAAAAATTACAAAGCGACTTTTCATAAAATAATCCACTGCACTTTAAATATTAAAACTACTCGTAACAGACGCAAATTTACAATGGATGATTAAAATATAAAACGTGTCAAATGATATATAACAATTCAGTAATACCCATAATGATAATGATAATGATAATGATAATGATAATGATAATGATAATGATAATGATAATGATAATGATAATGATAATGATAATGATAATGATAATGATAATGATAATGATAATGATAATGATAATGATAATGATAATGATAATGATAATGATAATGATAATGATATATAAAGTTGCCCTAAATTAATGTCTTGAAAAGCTGCTTCAACCGATTGATATTTAGTTTGTTTTTAACTTCGAATGGCAGCGCGCTCCGTATCCCCGGCAATGCTACTGTGAATACCCGATCTCAGTCCTAAAGACTTTTTGTCTTTCCTCCAGAAATTAATAGCAATATACCCTCTTTTGATCGCAGGCACTAGATCACAATGATATTTCAGTCCAAAGGCATATATAGATAATGCATCAAAGAGAGCACACAATCTTGCTGAGCAGGGAGAGAGTAAATAAAGGAACGAAAAGAATGAATAGTTTACCTCTGTCTCCTAATGTCAACTCTAACACGACCTTACAAGGAAAAGCGCTGCTTACAAGTCCTACGTAACACTGTAGGGCTTAACTCGTCCTTAGGCCTTTTCGCGCTCTGCAAAACATTATTTATTGGTTTACATACATGTATAAACATTGACAAGGTCAATGTTTACGCAGGACTTGTAAGTATTAGTTTTCTCTGTAAGGTTGCACAACATATGACAACAGGAGACAAAGGTAAACTATTCATTCTTTTCGTTCCTTTATTCACTCTCTCCTTACTCAGCAAGATTGTATGCTCCCTGAAAAAGGGTACCTTTGTAGTCTTTAAACGATTTAGTACAACATACTAATTACCCCGATTTATGGATCGCAGTTTACTCACATAATATAAAATTCAAATCCCCCCAAAAATAAACTTAAATCCCTTAAATAGGCATATTACCGACACAAAGAAGTAAAGTAGTTCTCTATTTACAATGGATGCTTTAGATTCTCAGACATTCATCTTTTAGCACTACCAATGTGACACCAGCGGAGCCGTTTTCAATTACCGTCAAAAACAACAACAACAACAACAACAGCAGCAGCGCCAGCAACAAAGCAGAAAAGACATCACCGTCCACAACAGATGTGGTTACTGATCGGTTTAAACTACACGAAAAACAGAAATAACTTACAGAGCTTCTGGCATGTTCTCCATTGCTGCAAGACTGTCTGGGTAACAGACAAATGCAGCTAAGGCTTGAATAATGATATCCCGTAAATCTAAGGTGAAAGAGAAAATGATCGCACTTTTAGTATAGGCCACAGGGAAAGTTTGTGAAAGAGAGAGATAGGAGTGGAGAACGATCGCTTCATGACTCGAGAAAAAGCTGTTGCTTGCAACGTACCTGGATTGATAATTTTTTGGTTGATAAAGTGCGTGCACAAAAAGACCGCCATTTTTTGAAGAGTACCATTGGCATCTAAGAAGAAAAAATAAGAGGAAGAAACGACTGTTGGTAAGAGCTGAATTCATAAATCGTAGAAGCTAGAGATCTCTAAAAGCTCTCAGTTTAACTGGGGCCAGGAGCCCTTCACAAGGAGCCTGCAACTTCCCCATATTCCTGTCACGGCGTTTTCACAGACCGCTCTACTTTTAGTTTGAATTTATCTCGAATTCAGATCCCCACAGGAACCTCAGTAACCAATTGCAATCATAAGCACGGACCAATGTCGACATGATGTCAACATGTTCACGTCAGGCCGGATTGTTTTATCCCTACCGAAGCGTGCTCATGTAGATTGGAACTGACCTATTTCGCGGGAAAAATATCTAAAAATAGACTGGTCTGTAAAAATGCCGTTGCATTGGCTTATTGTGGGAGTTGCAGGCTCCTAGTGATGGGCTCCTGCTGGGGCAACGTATGTTTCAGCGGGGTACCCCAGCAGCAAAGTCGTAGTTAATGAAGAAGAAAAGAAACATGTCAGTTAAGATTCGCCTATAGAGCTATACACTGGATAAATCGCCAGGGTTTGAAATTGCGACTCACGGGGACTAAATTTTTAGAACTGTTCGCCAGCTGGCGAGTCGCCATTTGTCCGGTAACTAAAAATAAGCACAACACACTTTTGTTTTTAAATCTTTAGATAGGGAATTTATTCGGATCTGGTAGCTAGTAGGCAATTCACCTTTCAGTCCCCACTGAAATCATGTCTGGAAGTATAAGAAAATCGTCAAAATTAAATGTACTTAGACAAGTCGAATCCCCTGCGTTTACCAAGCGCCATATTGTTTCAGCGGCCTCTTCCAATTGCGGGCGCACTACAACACCGTGCCTAAGAACAATGCCGGCGATGCAATCAGCTGTGTAGGATCTTTAGCCAAGCACAGTGTTGTTTATCAGTGGCGAAAGTCGACGGAAATAAAGAACTGGGTTTTGAAGAAATAGCAAAGGGAAAATACGACTGGACCAGTGTTTGTCTCACCAAGAAAAACACGGACTTAAAAGATTTTGTGCTTCACTCCATTTAAAATAAAAGAAAACCATCACCTTCGGACAAAAGACATATCACCTGAGAACAACGGTCTTAATCATGCTGTTTTCAATAGTTATTATACATTGAACTCTTTAACTCTTTTCTGATTGGCCAAAAGCGTGCAGTGCAATTTTCGAAATCAGCGCCTGAGACGTCATAACTGCAGATTATACAATAATTATGTCAAAGACACTCCAGGTCACGGATAATCATATCAAGTTCGCGCGGTTTGTCTTGCTTCCCGTCACTCAAGAAGCAAAAACATGACTTCCATTGTTTTACGTTCAATGTATAATAACGCAATCATTAGATTCGGCCTCAGCCTTCGGCTTCGGCTGGTAACCTTGATTATTCGGGATATAATAAAAACCTCATGCAATAATTTTTTATTAGAGGTCTTCATTTGACTTTTCTTGCATGCAAAACAACATACAAAATCATGTTAGTGTTCCTATGTGCTTTACATGTGAGTTTTACATAAGACTTAAAAGAAGTTGGCGACCAAAATTTTCGATCTGGCGACCAAATTTTTTCCATTGGTCGCCAGCTGGCTCCTGAACGAAAAAGTTAATTCGAGCACTGTATTAATCCCGTGGTTTGTTTTGTTAACACTCATCTGCTGGCGAGCAATTTATCCGGTAGATAGAGTTATCCACTCCTGCTAGTCCCAGCATTACAGAGATGCTCATGATCTCAGGAATAAAACAATCTTAAAGGCGTGCACTTAT
Source organism: Platygyra sinensis (assembly GCA_019787425.1). Classification (NCBI taxonomy): domain Eukaryota; kingdom Metazoa; phylum Cnidaria; class Anthozoa; order Scleractinia; family Merulinidae; genus Platygyra; species Platygyra sinensis. The sequence continues at coordinate 42,000 of JAHPZR010004177.1, forward strand.
GTTTACTTGTGGAAACTTCTGTACTTCAGAACACATGGTGGGATGTCAGACATTTTCTAACTTGCTATCGAAAAAGCGCCACTTTTGAAAACAAGAACGGCACTGATTTTAAGGGTTTAGTTTATGGATCGTGCGGAAAGAACTGAAAAGATGTAGAAAATACGGAAGAAAATCAACGAATGTGGCCAAACTTTAATAGGGTGCTACAAAAAACACATGCGGTGTTGCCGCAGCACGCACATTTTTCTCATTGTAGTTTACATTTGCATTAGAATCTCCTTCGGGACAGGGTAAAGTGACCGTTATAGGGAGGTAAAATATGACACCTGTATTTTTCGGGGGTGCTACATTTTTCTTTACAAAAAATGCTTATTTATGCCTACATCAATAAAGCAATAAAATGGCAATAAAATATTGCTTTAGATCAATACTGCTTTGGATCAACTAAGCATAAATTTCCTATAGTAATTGCAGTTATAGGGAAATTGAGGTCCCTGCGTTTCGTATAAGCAGCGAAAAACTGACTTTTGCATTCGAACATTCGAATTTTCAGCAAGAACTTCATGGTAGCCCACATATAGAGCACACTCCCATATTGTCTTATCCATATATATCCATACATGGTTATGTCCTATCCATATATGGATATGTAAGCTAGCATGAAGTTCTGACCGAATTTTCGGTTCCTTCTCTGAGTACCGGAGCACAGAGTACGTAAGCTTACATAAAACAAAAGAAACAAAAGACACGAAACAAAACAACTCCAAATAAAGACTAATCCCGAGTTACCAAGAATACAAAGCTTTCCGGTACCTGCAGAAAGACCCGAATTTTCGAAAGTTTAGTAGAAAATTGAACAGGCCTTTCCGAATGACGGTCAGTAATTTGAAAATACGTTCCCCCTTTTTTGGAGTGAAGTTTCAAGGTGTCAAAGTACAACAAAAACAAAGTTGTTTCAAATGTTACTGCAAACTATGTCTACAAGACTTGACGAAATCGCATTCTGGTCTCAAATGAATCTTCTAACATATAATTACCCCGAGTGAAAACCCAGAGAAATCGCTCCGTTTGATTTTCAGAAACATTGGCGTGAACATCAACTGGTGTAGGCCGTTCTTTTGCATTTTATAAAAAAATTGTCCCTAAAATTCTTTAATTGGGTGGGAATTAAAAACCACTTGATGAATTTTTTTTATACTTGGCCCTCAATAAGATTAATCCATTTTTAACGTAATACCGGATCTTCGCGAGATCAAAATTCCCTGCCGACAAAATCTGTAATGCAAATACGAAACGATCTTTAACTTGTAGCAGGTGCAATTGATCATTCACTCGGCTTCGACCATTTGGTAACCATGAGGTCCAAGATTATTTTTGTTTCTACAGTCGCTCTATTTGTTCTTATTCTGATTTCGTACTGGAGCTCAAAACCAGTGTTAAAACCAAAGAGTAAAATTCCAGGTATGTACACTTTATGTATTAACGAGAAACTACTGCAGGCATCCTAAATGATGCTTTTTTCATTATTTTACACAGCAAACTTGAACGGATAAATAACACAAAACAGTAGATGAGCTTAACACGAAGAGTCGTAAAATTAAAAACTGCTCGCTCAGAAGAGCCACTCTTCAAGACAAATAGTTTATGATGGGTAAAGAAAACGAAAACTCAACAAAACGGTAACACTGGATACATTCGCCAATTTTAACCGTTTAGCTAGTATCAGCCTCCAAAACACCGAAAACCTTACTCAAACCTACACCAATCAGCCTTTTTTGAACGCCTGACACATGCATTTTTAGCAGCGAAAGAACAACAGAAATAGTACAGATCGAAACACAAGCAGCGACGAATTCGTGTCTAACAGATGTTTCACCAGTTAAAAAAAAAACTTTTGTTTCGAAAGAAGAAATTAAATACTTCTGATTTCCAAGGTTCGCAAGTTTTAGCTTCGAGTATTGCTTTATAGTTCTGTATTTTTTTCCGATCTCTGACAGAAGTCAGTACCATTTCAGCAAGACTCTAACTTGATTTTTGGTTTTGCTAACATCTGTTTTAGTAAGGGAACTCTGAAATACTACGAATTTATATTTTCACGCTCAGTTGCCGCTAGTTTAATTATCCGTTCATTTGATTTCGGTTTTCTTTGTTTGCTTCCCTTTTGCCTATAGTAGCTTATTACTTCGAGATCGCTTGGAATTAAGTTGGAACGTAAGTGCCACGCGCATTAACGAAAACGTCACTGAGTATCGTAGTTTGGTGCGCAGTAATACAGTATTCACAGTTGGACTTAGTCATAAAGATCTTTCCAAGTAAATTTGTTCCGTCGAACAGTCTCTGAATAAAATAAAATAAACAAAGCACACTTTGCCCTCTTTCTGCATTTTTAACTACCGGCAGCTGAATTGCCATCCGCGATAAACAGATTTGCCATCAAAAGATAAACTGTACATAGCATCAAAAACCTCTGGCACCCTGTTGATGACGCTTTGTATCAGTTTAAAATGGTAACATCAGTTATGAGCAAGAAATTACTATTTCTGCATCTCAAGCCACTTACAAATTGAAGAATATTTCAAGGCAACTTATGTTAACAGCCATAGCTAATGAAACTCAAGCATTCAACACTTTTCTGTGGAAACCATGGATTGCATACAATTGGGATTTTAATCATTACTTGTTAACATAACATAATGCTACGAAGATATTAAGATATGATTGATCAAAGCAGTTATGCCGGCACAACTTCAGCAGTTGTGAAAAATATTCAGACTTGAACGGGATTCGAAAACATGGCCTCTGCAATAACGGTGCAGTGCACTACCAACTGAGCTATCAGGCCATCTGGGAGCTGGCCACTTTGTGAGGTCGTAATATAACCAAAGAACGTATACTAAACAATTAGATTATGAGCTCGAGATTTCTATCGCGTGATAGTTGACGGGGCACAGCGAATAATGTAACTGTTTTAGTATAAATGTACTAGTTGTTCAAACCTTTATCGATATCTTCTTCGCAGACACTTCGAAAACGCTAGGAATGGAAGGGCAAACACTAAAAGATCAACACGTTAAGGATAGCCCCAATGCTCCAGACATGAGTTCCAGAGAAAGACAAAGGCCAAGAGATCAACAAGATAAAGGAAATTCCGATACCTTGGACATATGCACTGCAGAAAGGCAAGGAGATAGACAAGTTAAGGGATATCCAGATTTCCCGGACACAAGGCCTAGAGAAAGACAAACACCCAGCGAACAACAAGTTGAGGAAGAACTCAGTAGCCTGCACATGGCTCCTGAAGAAAGACAAAGAGCAAGAAAGCAACATCTTGAAGAATACTGTCGTAACCACACCTACAAAAACAGTCTTGGAACCAAAGATGTGCACATGCTTGCCGTCGACGATGATCTAAAACTCATCTATTGTGTAGTCCCGAAGGTAGCAACTACAACATGGAAAAAAGTGATAGCAAAATCTCGCGAAATTAAGCCAGGAATCAACCGCTGGATTATGTGGAAACGTTTAAGCAATTACACTGAGGAAGGAAGGAATCAACGGCTTAAAACGTATTTTAAATTCGTCTTCGTTCGTGAACCACTACAACGCTTGCTCTCAGCCTATAAGAACAAGTTTCGTCAAATTCCCAGCTACACCAAAGACCTCCGTAAAGAAATAGTTCGATCTCTTCGACCTCAAAACTTTAACCCGGAAGGCAAAAATTTCGTTAAATTCAGAGAATTCATTCAGTATTTTTCTAATAATATGTCACGCAATCAGCATTGGCGACAATATGAAAAACTCTGTCACCCGTGTGTTATCGACTACGATTTCATTGGTCACTTAGAGACCTTAAAGGAGGACGCGGCTTTGTTACTAAAAATGGCGGGAATTGACAGCCGCGTAACTTTCCCGCCAATACACAAATCAACCGGTCCATCTGAAGTGTTGAAGTACTATTCAACAGTTCCCCTAAAGTATATAAATCGTTTAGGAGAGCAGTATCGTAATGACTTTGATATGTTCGGCTACGAATATCTTGGTCCGGTGAAAAAGCTTTTGAAACAACCTTCGAAAGACTAGCCGTTCTGCTACTCAAAGCCACAGACAATTCCTTGTAAAAGCGAACTTTTATGCTGGAAAGCAGGCTGTCAAAGTTAAGAAATCTGGCCATAACCTGTTGCACGACCGAGAAAGTAAGGGGTATGAATCTATTCCTGGTTTGACGTCACAAACTTCTTTGCATGCATGTTTACAAAGGCTTACTACGATGCAATACAAGGAATAGACCCATACCCCTTACTAGCTCGGTCGTGCAACAGATGATGCTAGATTTCGTAACTTTTACAGCCTATAAAAAAGTCAAGATTTAGTTTAAAAAGGTGCAGTGCGTTTCGGACAGGTGCAAAGATTTACCGTAGTTATTCGAATAAACGCCGCCCTCAATTAAACGCCGCAATCTATCTCGACATTGCGGTGTTTATTCGAAGCATTTATTCATAACCAATGTAAGCAATTCAAGTACCTATCTTTACAAAAGACAATACTCCATCTACACCAGTCGTGAAAACTTATTTTTCTCGATTGTAATGTTATTCAGTTCAAAGTGGCTATACTTCATAGCTGTGCTGCTTAACTCTCTCTCTCTAAAACTTCTGCGATGCACAATTCCGTAGTAACAGCCGAGAATCTTGCCGGTACAACTAATCCCATTTCTCTCTTTCTTTTGCCAGTGACTTTCTGCGGGACAATAAATTCACAGTTGTTGTTACAAGGTTTGCAATAAACGCCCCATCTTAAGTGCCAAAAATTTAATAAACGCCGCGGCGTTTATTCGAATAATTACGGTATTTGAACGCAAAAAAAAGAAATAGTTTGAGTTTAGGTACACTTTAAGCTACAAAAACACCTCACAGAAACCATTGAATATGCAGTTGCTATAGTAACATCAGAAAGACCTTGATTGGCCGTAGGGGATCCAATGGCCTCTTGGTCTCGCGTTGGACAAATCTCAGAACGCCAACACCTGACAGAGAGGCATTAAACATCAAAAAGCCCTTATTTAGGAGATATAATGCCAATGCCTCTCCTTGGCCTCTCATTTGCCCAACAATACGCGACACGCTGTTAATCAACCTAACCGTGACGAGTAAATGTTATCACAAGATTACCAATGATTACTCTGACAGCAAGGTTTTGAAGCCCAGCCATCAAGATGAAATTTGAAGCTGCAAAATATTTCCTCATACTGTTAACAATCGCAGTGTTCTCTTACTACGGAACTATGATGATGACGTCCAACCGGGTGGAAAGTAATTTAGGTAACGATTTTGACATTCTGAATAAGAAACTCATAAAAACTTCTTTTTTGACCACAATCACAGTTAAATATCGTATTTAAGTTCCATTGTTAGGTTTTTGATTCATTCTACAGTTCAGTAAACTCATATGATAGATATTTTTCACTAGGCGTTTTCCCAAAAGTTAGATATTAAAAAGTTTATAACGCCCAGCATGGAGTGTCCATCAACCGTGATATGGCGGCCGGAAAATATTTTAAACATCTCTGGAACTTACTTTGGCTATCTAGGCGACTGTTATCCTAACACTTCTAACTCCTAAAAAGGCCAAAAATCACTAAATAAGTGCATATTTTTCCACAAACGCGATCGGGGCGAAAGGTCACGCATACCGGTCAAGCATACCGGCCACAAGACTATAAACCCGACTATAATGACATCAACATCACCTTTTCTGAGTTTATTCAGTATTTTTCCAATGATGTGCTGCGGAATCCACATTGGCTACAATACGAAAAGCTCTGTCATTCGTGTGTTATTGACTACGATTTCATTGGTCACTTAGAGACTTTGGAAGACGACGCGGTTCTGCTACTCAAAATGGCGGGAATTGACGACCGCGTATCTTTCCCGCCAATCCACAAATCAACCAGCACAGATGAAGTGTTGGAGTACTATTCCCAGGTTCCCTCTTGGTATATCAAGCCATTGGGCGAGCTGTATCGCAGAGACTTTGACATGTTTGACTATGATTATTTAGGTCATGTGCAACCCCTCCTCAATAAAACCAAACAATGAACTAATTACAAAAAGTAAGTAAACTACGATTCTCGGCAATTCTGAGTTTGAGGTAGAGTTAAAAATGCCAGCTAAGTTGAGATAATTAAAAACAGAATGTAACGCTTTTGCATGGCTAAACTTGGGCTAGAGCTGTATACGTATTTTATGTATGATACAAAGTCGCCACACTGGAATTTTACATTTTTAAACGAACAGTTCACACCAAAAATTCACACGAAACAGTTCACGCTAGCTTGAATTCGTGGGACAAGCCGCACAGACAAAATTTTGGTCCCTGTAACTAGATTTGTGATAAAAATGGCTAGTTTACGCACGAAGGAACATGTACCTCCCGATTTTTGTTTCATGAACTAGAAAAATGTACATTGAGGTGGCTCAAAATAGTTTCAAGCACTTACAATTTGATGTGTCGTTATAGGCACTCTTTATCACTTGATGCTACAATCATGGTATCAAAAAACTGCCCAACTATTGCTGAACACGTTGTTGTCCTTTTCATAACATAATAGGTTACCATAGCAACAGTATGACCTGCTAAACACACCCTTAATTACAGCTTTAGGGGCTTATAATTCGAAAACGACACGGTGAAATTTTTTTATATTATCAACATTTGATAAGCATGATTAGGCGCAACTTTTGGCAAAGTTTGAAAAAATTCTGTGGGTGGCGTTCAGAGCCACCTTAAATTTTCGAAAATTTAAGGTGGCTCCGAACGACACCTACAAAATTTTTTGATACCATGATTGCAGTATTAAGCGATAAAGAGTGGTTATAGCGACCCATAGAAACTAAGTGCTGGAAACTGTTTTGAGCCACCTTAATATACTCAGTGAGATCCCAATTTTTCGAGCCTCAGAGAGCTAGGGAAATAAAAATTGGTTCGAAAAATCGGATAGTTTGAGAAATCGGGGGTGAAATTACAGTGTTTGACTGAGGAGGGGAAAAGACATTTGGTTCGAGTTGTCGGAAGGTTCGAAAAAATGAGGGTTCGAGAAATCGGGATTCCATTGTATAGAAAGTTGTTTCGATGGAATTGCAGAAATATTAAAGGTATTTTTCGACAAGTTTGACCGAACTAAAAAGGTAAATTTTACAAGAATTCAGCTCTTTGCAGCTGAAAGAGTTAGTTGCTAATCAACTTCGAGTTGGCAAAGGTAATTAAGAGTGTGTCCATGAGAAAACCAGGGAGAAGGTGTTACAACTCAAATCATCGATTTCCCTCAAACCTCAAATGTTGGGCTTGGTGAGTAAATGATTATGGCAAAAACTTAAGTTAAAATATATTATTCTTTTCAAGTAGGGGGTACCCCCTCCAAAAATGGCCCTTTTTCACTAATTTATGCATATTTAATTACCTGTCTTTGATTTAGTATTTCTATAGCTAACCCAAGAAAGACCATGTGAAAATGAAGTCCACTGGATCATGTTCTACTATTATCAGTCTCAAAGCACAGATATTCATTTGAACCAGACAATTTGATTTCTCTCCGCGGCTCCATCTTAAGTAAGGTGCATATTTTGTAGTGTTGTGAATAGCCATTAATTAATGGAAAATATCTGCACTGGGCAACAGCAAATACTCATTATTCTAACATGGATAGTGGGAGCAATCAGTAAAATTCTCAAAAAAGCCATGAAAATTTTGGGGACCTCAACATTTTTTCTGTCAGTGCTGAATTTCTCATGGTCACACTCTTAAATTGTGAAAGTGCCGTTACCAGTGTTTGGTATTGGCCGTACCAGCTAAGGGCCCGTGTGTGTGGTGTTTAGGAGTTACACAGGCCGAGCAGGCTGCTCACTTCTTTCTTTGAAAAATTCAAACAACAGTTCGCTATACCCAACCAAAGTCTACATTTCGCAAATCAATAATGGCACTTGTCCGTTAGTTCAAGCTATTGATGCGGGTTGCTCAAATTCAATAATTCATCAAGTTAAAGTAACTCCAAACCTTCGCGGGTGTCCTCCAGAAAAAAATAAAAATTCGCACGCGCGCTGTTTTCAAGGAAAGCCCCACAAACTATATATCAATAGATTTAAATCACAACTGTGAGGGAGGTTTAGATACCCGGTCTTAATTAGCATAGATTTTGACGATTTTACTTCTCCATTTACTCCTCAATTTTGGTTTCGATTGAGAAGAAAAATCAAATATACAGTTTAAACAGTCTTTTAAGCAATTTGAGTCCGATCGCACAAAGCGGGGAGGCCGCGAAAACGAGCGGCGAAACGAGCGGGGAAGCTTCAAGGAACCGTTTGCCTGGATTATCCGCATTTTTTGCTGCCGCCCCTAACATATTTTGACAACCCAATATTGCCACCTTGCAACTCGGAGGGAAACTTTAGTCACTGTTATGCAACACGCGATACGCCGAAAAAGCCTGTCAAGGGAGGAATCGAGAGGCAGAAAGAGAAGCAGGCCGTATTCGAATTTTCTGATGATTGGTCAGATCGAAGTCCTCAATCAAGAAAAGGACGTAAATCATCCAATGACAATTCCATTGCTGTGACGTTCAGCGATAAAGTTTCTGAAATTTGGTCGTCCATGATGCTCTTCAACAGCGAAATAAGAACAATACTAGTTCTCGTAGACGACAATTCTTGTCTGGTGAGCTCAACAGCGAAACACGGTAAAAGTCACGCTTCGCCAAAGACCAATGGGAAAACGACCATCACATCTCTCCCATGAGGCAAACTGTTTACGGCCCTTCCTTGCTCGTGTTTGGCAGTAAACAATTTTGCGAAGTTCGCAAAATCACAGTTTCCGTAGTTACAATACACGAAGGCTTGAAGACATTCATCCTTAAGCTTCAAGACCCAAATTGAGCTTCGGGAAGGGAACTTTAACATTCTCTGGAGCGATTTTATTCAGAGCATTACCCGAAACATACAAACGGGCAGCCTCTTTGACTTTTTGTGACTCGTGATGAAACAAGATTTTGTAAAGATTTTTCACAATGCGCTTATGTTTAAATATTTTCCATCTTGTATCATCCTAGCGCGTAAGTGTTTATGTAATTATGAATATTGTAGTTTTTATAGTTTTTCTAATACCACAAGTTTGTAGACTACAAGTGCTTATTGTGATTAATTAGAATATTGTAATGACTCTAGCCACATACAGCGGCCTTCTGGACAACAGCATCGTAGCTGAATGGACCACCTTGTTTTTAAATAAAGATCACTTTCTTTACTTACTTACTAAGAATTTTCAGGCGCAATGACGCTTTCGACAACGCTTTGTCAGGCCCTATCCACACGTATCCCGATATTTTTGAATGCGCAACTTTTTGTTTCCAGATTTAAAAATTTCCCCATCTTCACGTAGCGTATTCAAATCGAATTCGCCAGACCACACTCCTCCGATGGTACACGGATTTACTTCAGAGAAACTAAGCCCAGCCCGCGGGCTGTGCCGCCATATTTGTGGTTTGTTGTTCGCTAAGAGACTAGACAGGATTTTGCAGCGTCATCGGATCCGAAAATATCTGGACTCGCCGTCCGCGTTATCGGATACGTCGGGGATTTCTTCTTTCCCACACTGAAGAGCGGATTTAAAAATATCCGGATTCTACGCATGCGTATGGACGGAAGCAGTATCCGGAAAGAAACAGTTACGGATTCAAAAATATCTGGATATGTGTGGACGAGGTCTCATTTATTTTTTGTTTACGCGCCAAAGATCTGCGCTGTAATCATTGTTGTTCCTTATATCTGTCCCTTGGGAAGTTACCGAAAATTTTGAGTGACGTGTTAGCCTTCTGATTCAATAGCAATGGCCCGTACACCAGCGTATTGGCCTAACAAAAAATGCCGGCCATCCGTGTAGTTGTCTCTTTCAGTTCTCTCTCTCAGGCTCCTCGGCTTAGCTCGTTATCGCGGCTTCGCCGCTTTCTTAGCGTGCCGACATCGCTAAAAAACCACCAAGCTACGCAGGCTATCTGAACTTTCGGAGTCAATTCTACGCTAAGTCGTACGCTAATGGGGCAAGATTTTCCTGTTTTTAAACTCAAGATTATGACGAGTAAAACCACTCCCCAAAAAAATAATTAAAAAAAACACACACACACTCTAACAACGAACAACGCCATGTACCTGGAATATCGTCAAAGTTTGTCGTGGGATGGAAGTAGTGCCTGAGCCCGTGAAACGCATTGATAGCGGCCTCCATGTAGAACCCAGGCGTGAACTCAAAGAGAGGTTCTTTGGAGGCTCCCCGCTCCAGGGATGACACAATACAATTCAGCATCCAGTGAACGTCGTTCTGTTTCTCCTAGTGATCAAAATCAAGTTTCCCTTAGTATATATAACAGTTAACCAAAACCGTACGATCAGCCTTTCTGAGTTCAGTTTCTTCAAGCCTTTGCATTTGCTGATCAGAACCTACCAGGTTCCGGTACTTTTGATTTGTCCGTTAGCCCTTTCTAGAGTTTAAAATACCTAGCAGGCACAGTAATGAGAATAAAGAATTTCCTCCCCTAAGAGGTTGTATATAGGGGTACTGTTCACTATGAGGGCTGCTCTCTCGCTTCCTCAAACTGTCTTTTGCAATGTGTTTGTAAAAAGGATGTCCATTCTGTCAGGGCTAACTTTTGATCCCGGCCCCTGATTTGTGCATGTTCTAAATATTCTAACTTCTTCCTGATAGGCCAATTTCATCCCAAGAGCCCACACGCTTTAAGCGTGGCGCTCTCGACAAACAAAAAACTGAAACCGCGAAAGTCCTGGTCTCGGTTTTGTTGTACACATAACAGGCTGGCTCACCTTCCAGTTTCTTCCAGAGGTCTCAATAGACTACGAAGCAAGCGTTCCAGTACAAAAGCATTTTCCGCATTTTGGTCGAGTGCAAATTGGAGCGAGAGAACAAAAATGTCCTCGATGCAGGGCGTGGTGAGACAGCTCGGACGGTTTCTTCCCCAAAGTAATTAAGGTCATTTGATCATAATCTTGAGAATTCTAGCTTTCAACTTTTCAATTAGCTGCGTGTATTTGAAGAAACAATTTGTTGATGGATAAAAACAACAAAGACAACAAAAACAACAATTCTCTAGAGAATATCGCGTGGACTGTGATTGGAAAAGAAACCACCCAAGCCAAAAAGATATATTCTTGGTGCTGACCAAAATAAGGACCGCGGACTCCAAGACCATACTGCTGCTGCGCGAATAAAAAATAGCGATGTACGTCGCAAAAAAGGCGGCCTAGCGTTTTTTACTGAAAAGCCACAAGAAGCTTGTGACGTGATGCAGTCTTGTACACAGATACAAACCTTAGTGAAAATAAGAGTTGAAACCCAAGCCATGTGCCTTGCGCAGTTCGTGCTTTCTTGCATGAATACTCTCTTGGATCGTTCTAGTTCCGTTAGCACGTCTGTTCTCTGAAAATAAACACTGAATGTCATTCTTAATCGGTCGGTACAAAGTTACCACAGGGCCTATCTTAATCAACGGTGGAAGACAGAGGAGAGAGGAGAGAAATTATCAGTGGATTAATATTGATATTAAGTTGTTTATACCTCTGGATCACAGCGTCTGATTTTGCCCATAGTTTCTTCCAGAGCTTTGATGTTTTGTTTCATGTTGTCCCGGACCGCTCTCACCTGGAATCAGAACATTAATTTCATGTCTGCACATAACCCATAGTGACCATCATAACTAGAGGAAATGTATTGTAACCGACATTTCCCGACCCCTGAATGAAATGCTGTGCCATCAATGCGTCGCAGCTTGCAACAGTCAACCAATACTCCAAATTGCAATGCCATCAGGATAGAGGACTGCATGAAATCTAGCTAAAACTGATGTGGCTTGTCGTCTCTCAATTGGGTAATTTATTCAAACGTAGATGGACAAATTCATGAAGACATCATTGGTCATCGCAGTTAGACACACAACATAAGCAGTTATCAAATTTAACCCTCAACAAAAAAAAAAAGAAAATCGGGCTTAAGGACGTTCGCGCGAAAATTTTCTAACATTGATTTTTTTCTAAAAATTTTACCATTGAAAGATGATGAGTTAGTGATGTCGGAAATGTAAAAAAAACGGGGGGTCACCGACTTCGTTTCAGAGAGAACATGCCCAGAAGAACACCTAAATCTGAGTAAATCGGGCTTCAAAAGCGAAAAATACCAAAGTGGCTGAAAGTCCCAAAATATTGCAGTTAGAGCTTTGAAGGGACGTGTTCTCTGCCAAACATGGTTTAAATGGACCTTTTAAGAGAATTTAGTCAACTGGTGAGGGTATTCAAAGAACAAGTTCGCATTTAGCGACCATAGTTTCACGCGCCTTGCAGCCGCAAGATGACAGAATTCCATGTCCCGTGGACAGAAATCTTCAATTTTTTTTAACTTCCCACATTGATTTTTTGTTCATTTTTGGACAATGTGGAGATAATTGTAAATTAAATCTGTTTCTGAAAAGAAAAGTAGGGGTCACCGAACGTTCAAGATCGTTAAAGCCAATCAAAGATTTAGCAATGGGCACCTGCCCTATCTTTGTTCATTTTACTAATTAGCGCGCGCGCGCGATGCATGACGTGGCATGTGAATTTCGTGCGCAGTAAGGATGCGCAGTAACAATTGGCGCGAACGTCCTTAACCTTTGCGATACCGGTGCAGTGCTCTACCAACTGAGCTACCAAGCCATCTGGAAACTGGTCACGTTGTGAGTTCATAATAGACCCGTAGATGCGGAAGAATACAAGTGAATATATGAAAGGTCGCGTATTTAAACTTCTAAGAAAGATATCAAGATGTGCTTGTTCAAGGCTTAAATTTCACAACTGCTTAAGTTGTGCGATGATCAATCATGTCTTTACACCATTCTCTGCAGTTCAAATATGTGATATTTCATATATTCACGTGACCAGCTCTCAGTTGGCTTGATAGCTCAGTTAACAGAGCACTGCACCGGTATCACAGAGGTCATGGGTTTAAATCCCGTTGATGCCTGATTTTTTTTTCAGACTTTAATTTCACTGATGCTTAACACGAAGTTTGCATAACTGCGATGATGAATTATGTCTTCATATCTATCTCCGCAGTTCAAATATATGATTTTTCATACGTTCACTTTTACTCCCATATTCAGGTAAACAACATTCAATTAACCAGCAGGAAGTTAAAAATGTAACATAAAAAAGGGGAAAAACAGACTCGATATGAATATTGACGTCGACATTTGGGATGGTCTGTTCAAGAGTCTTCTCTCTTCGCTTAAGATTGTACAGTGCGCATAACGTCCTAAAACTCGTTAGATAGTTTCGAACGCGCCAAAAGTTGCCAAACTAGAAAGTTTAGTTAATATTTCAGCGGTTTTGATACGAGATTCAGCTCCTCATTTTATGGAATTTAGAAACGACCTGAGAACGTACCTTCGATAGCTGCTTGTGCACAGCGATGTGATACAGCATGATGACGCCATCCATCATTTCAACCAATGAGGGTTCGAGATTGCGATCTTCGCAAGTCAAAGATTGTTCGTCCGCGTTACCAGACTTCCCTCGGTTAGCTGATGCTTCGATGGCATCTGACAAGAAAATAAAATATCAATCAAAAGTGATAAACACATAATGACAGTTTTAACAACACTGTTCAAGAGTTTAAAATCCCTCCGTATGAAATTTAATATAGTGAGATGCGATGCCATGAAGGTTAATGAGCGAAAGTTCGGATTGAGCAATAACTTAGAATGGCCCATTATGAAATGTAAAGGAAACATATTGGAGACATACATATTCCATATTGCTTTGGGCGACAGAACATAAAGCGCAGAAACGATCAGCAGAAGGAAAACAAAAGACTCCTTAGATCCTCAGAATTCGAACTGAGAGCTTTTAACTTTAATCTGACTACAACTTCTCTCCCAAATAATTATTACCGCGTGGCAGGTGTATACACAGAGGTCTGGTTCTCATTCCCAGGTCACCCACAAGCTGACACTGGATGATATCGATGCAATATTGACTGGACCTAAACATTCTCAATATCATTTTACAATACGTAGGGATGTCAAGACTGTGTAACTTACCAGGGTAGGCTTTCTTGAGATGTGACAGCACGCCACCAAGTCTATGGAAAGACAACAACAAAGAGCAATCTTAGAGAGTCTGGAAGGGGTTTAAAGAAGCTTTGTGACGATATTTCGATCATGAATAATTTTGGCCACGTAAAAAATTACCATTAAATTGAAGGAAACCTGAAAATACCAGTTTACTAAGATAGGTAAACACCAAATATATAATATTACACCATTAATGAACAGGGATGGTTCAGGATGGAGAAGATTAACATGGATTACAAACAACGAACATAACCATCTAGGTTGAATTTTTCAAGATGGCCAAGCCTACAATTGTTAACGTAGCACCTTTAAACTCGGTGATAGCCGAGAATTGGTCACATTTCCATCTGTTAGTTGAGAACCGGTGTGGTTTCTAACTGACTAGTAAGATATAAGACCTCCAAATTTTATTAATATCTGAAAAATACGTTGAAATTTTAACTGAAAGCTAAAAAATCATCCAAAATTTAAGAGTCACTACTAAAATGGTTAAATTAGCAGCTTTCCAAAATCTGGTTATAGTGTATGGCTTTACCTTGGAAGGTCCCAAAAGTGAACTTTGTCGTCGAGAAAAACGTGATTTGGGACGTAAGCGTCTAAAACCAAACAAAGAAAATTAGACGGGTTGCATCGGATTGCAACAGTACGCTTTCTATCCCGCTGTCGCATTGAAGAGAAAAACACTAAAACGGGCAAAGTAGCCAAAGGAAAAGGAACAAATGGGTAATATAAAAAATGTCAAACAACATCAAATACGAGTTCAAAGATGAACGTTTCCTGCGAAATTTCCCATGCCGGCTTCCTCCATTTAGACGATTATGACACCTGTACCTGGTTTAATTATTTTATTTCAAAAAACGCTTTTTTTTCTAAATAACTCGGCCTCCTTTTAAGACTTTTTTGAAGTTTTTCTTTAGTAAACTTAAGATAAAATGATTGAATTGAATTTTTTCATATAGCAGAAAAAAAAAAACGATTTTTTGTGTGCCCATGAAGGCGGGATGTAACCTTAACTTGTGTTCTCGAGAAAGTGCCTAGAAAAAATAGACATTGAGCAGTCAAGATTCTAAATGCAAATGAAAAATGTAAAAATGATAATTGCTGAAATTCTCGTGCCCATTGGGTAATTTTCAATGTCAATAAGCGTACACAGGCTCACACACCTTTACTTTTGATTGGCGATTTGTTTTCATGAGCCCACTGCTCCCAGTGCCAGCGGACTGCTTGCACCAGTCTGTGGTAGAAACACGTGATCACTGGTCCTGCGCATGCGCTGGAGGGCTGAAGCTGTGCGAAAAGAGTGCAGTCAAAATACAGTTTAATGGCTTCGACTATCGTTGCAGTTTGATTACAATTTATAAGAAAACTGACGTCTTTAAAGCTGATTTCCAGTCCGTACTGCCCAGTCTCAGCGCTCTAATGTTTGTGAGTCTCACAAACATTAGAGGCAAATCGATGTTATTCGTTACGAACTGCTTACCTTATCTTTGAGGCGCATTTAAATTCTTTTTCCAACAGTTTCCTTTTTCATCAAGTGATATCAGAAAGATTGAAGCATAAAGCTTCGCATCGAAAACTGGCGGTTGGCATGAAACTTTGAATTTACTTCATGCAAGTAGATGCGAAATGCTGCATTTTGTGACGTCTTACATGAAACTAAACAAAAGTCGTAAACAAACTCTCGAGAGTGCGCAGAACAGACTGGAAATCATCTTTAAGTTCCATATCCCAGGGAGAAAGACCTCTGAGATTAAACTCGTTCTTAGAGCTCTTGTGGTCTCCGCCCAAGAGAAATCTGAGAACAAGATAGGCTCGAGATTCTAGTTGAAAACTATGCCAATGGTAGACAGCAGTCGGATCTTTGTAGTTCTAAATGATCTTTCACAGCTCGCAGGAAATAAAAGCACAACGTTCAAGATGGGAGATCATTTTCTTGGTAAATTAGTATAAATAGCTGACAGTTCCAGTTCGAGTGATGATAAAGTGATTAAAGCCGAGAACGGAAAAAACAGCCAGGGATAATGTCATTTAAAATAGCCGAGAGAACCAAGGGTAAATAAGATAAAATTTAACTCAACCTTACCGCTATGGTCATCATGTTTTCCTGAAGGAATTTTCTAAACTTTTCAAGAAACAGCACTCTTGTTGATTTAGAGTCCTGCAAATACCAAGGAACGTCATTAGCTACAGAGTTGGGACCAAGTGGAGTTCAATTCAGGGAGTAATGGTGCAAATAAATTCAAGACCGAATGAACGCCAGCGCGACACCGAATTGATATTACGACCACGATTGGACGATACCAGTTCCAAACGATTTATTTGCTGGCCATATGTAGAAAGAACCAAATTCTACAGACTAGTTTCTAGTAACAGGATAACTCGCACATACAAATAGAAAATAACACTAAATTGCAATGCTCAGCGAATAAGCTCTTAAATTGGTTGGACGTAGTCAACACGAATTACAAGAAACGTTGCTCCTGTAGCTAACAGCGACTTAAATAGCGTAAATTACAGCGCACAGACATACCAAAAAATATCGTTCGCATATACAGTCCTACTACCTTTGAGAGCCTAAGCCTTGTTACCTGTGTGGGTCGATCATCGCTTTTTAACAAAATCTTGCAAATCTCCACCTGAATATTCTCCAACACTGAAATGAGAAAAGATTAACAAGTGGATTGCATGTTTAGAACTGTCCTAGAAAAATATGCAACTCCCAGTTTTCTCTAGTTCTATGTAGGTTCACTTGAAGATAAATATTTTGCCCAAAATTTGATTATCTTGTTTCAAGCAAATTACTTAAAACGCAACTGATTCATGAGTGACGTGAAAACTTTGCTTGCAGTTTGGCTTCATAGCTCAATTGGTAGAGCATCGCAACGGTATCGCGGAGGTCATGGGTTCGAATCCCGTTGAAGCCCTGATTTTTTTCAGGCTTCTTCTTTCCAATTGCTTAAATTGGAAAATTTCCTGGGATGATCATTCTTCACTTTGACTTTGACATACTAAGCAAACTTGTACAAGCTTGGATAAAATTCTAGATTTTTTCCCAGATATCAACGCCATTTTCTTCACAGAGTTATCATTCCTGTGCGAGCTCTATAAAACTACAACTTGATTAAAGCGCCTGTAAAATCCACGAGGTGTTCATCCTCGCAAGTACAATTCAAGTTTGCCACAAACATGAAGCGCCAACGATACTATTTCTTTGCCCCTGCCACCACTTCCCCGAGGGAGCGTAGTCTTTACCCCTGCCACCCCCTCCCCGAGTACAATTCACCTCTTAACCGACTCTCAGATTTAGGCTTTCACTAAACATCAATCTAAAAGATCTGTACTAACTAAACTAGTTCACAAGTGGTCTATATCTCTAACAAATCTTCCATACCTTGAACTTTATTTTTAAGCTTATTACAAGCTGTCGTGTATTCTATTTTAGATGCCTCACTTGGCTTTGAAGCTTCCTGGAAGAGATTAAATAATAAGTCACAAGTTCGTTCAACCATCTATAGTAACACACAGCTTATCACACGGAGCTGGTTTCATCAAAGGACCACGATTACACGTAACGTGTCTAATAAATCTCTTTCTCCGTTCCTTAGTGTTAGCCATTAAAGTTCCCTTTCGACTTGCTATCGCCTCGTATCTGTTTTCAACAAGTTTAAGCTTCCTTTCTAAAGGTTTTTTCTATTTAGAGAAAAATTTGTACTAGGGGGTACTCCCTTATATGGGCCGTTTAGGTATGCGTGGCCCAAAAAAGGATGGTTTATCTAGCAGTACAGTTTTCATCATAGATAGGGTCCAGATTGTGGCCATTTTGGGATTTGTACACAGCAATAAAAATAACAACTCCATGCGAAGAGGCATATGAAGCTTACTGATTGGCTGTTTGATGGAATGGAGACGACTGACATTTCAGGAAGCATAAAAGCTTCTCTGAGCAGCGCGGCGGCCTAATAATTAGCATATTGCACTTACATCGTCGCTTTCCCACCAAACCAAAGGAAACGACGACTGCAGAATGTTGTCATCCGGCGGTTTGATATGCATGAAATAACTAAACTTCTGAGGAAAAGTTTACAAAGTCAAGGAAACTAAACAACAAGCACATGTACTAGTGGGAAAATTTTCAGCGTGATGTTAACTTTTAAGGAAATTTACAATTTTACATCATGTACATTTACATTCACGCGACAGGTGCAATGCGGTTAAAAAGATAGTCTGCAAGGCTTATACATACTAGAACTTTACGCAACGCTTTCCAGTCGTGTACCATTGAATATAACATGAGTCAATTGTATTTCCTAAAAGGTTTGTATGTATACCAAGAAAACACAAGCGTTTCTATGTTATACCACGAGAGAGCTTTGAATAACTATTTCATGCCATGCTATAAAATACAGAGTGGCCAACGTTGGGCGTAATAATAACGGAAAGTTCGTTGAGTGTAATATTATCAAGTATACAAAGACACTCCTGTACTCTGATTGGCTGTAATTTGTATGCCATTGTATAAATTTCCTTATCATTTCAGATGGCACGAATAATGAATTTCAAACGGTTACCATCTTTGCTTCATATCGCGAGCGCAATCATAGGATAGTTACAAATCTAACGATAGAGGAAGGAATCAGGGTATAGACGCTAGGGTTATATATGCAGCGGGCTTTGTTCTTTAGAACCTGAACACTGACAAAAGGATATGCTTTGCAAGCAATCCACAGCCTGCGTGTCTTCTCGTGTTTAAGGATAGCGAGGGCTAGGGAGAGACAACAAACCTAAAGATAAAGAGAGAAAAGAGCATAAAAGCAAATTGTTTCATTCAACACACACATCAATTCTCCTGACCTTTTCTCGTAGATTTATCACAAGGTTTCTTCTGAGAAATTGGTGTAAATCTTAAAATATTTTCAGAACGAAGCGACCTCATTACACCGAACTTGAAATAATTTTTGAACAAGAGAGTGTAACCTAGGAGAACGATTCTCCGTGCTTCACAATAATTTTCTTAAATTCTTTATTAGTTTCTTTCGTATCATATGGTACTTGTCAAATAACATTTATTTGTAAGATTTTCGTGATGTCAGAGCTCGACAACATCATAGTTTTGCAACCACTCAGGCATCTTCTAGAAAACAGCTGCTGTCTAAAAATAGATTTGCAAGAATGAACATTAGAAAAGGTTCAATCACGTGTGGCAGAATCATTCTCTCACATTATGTTCTCTTGGTTTGCGCGAAAATTACACTGAGAGGTCTGGTACCCATACCTGTGACCTGAAATCCATCGTTACCGGTTGAAACCAGTAAAACTTGATAAGCGCGTTTAGCAAGTGGCTCAGACATGGCTCGATTTCAAATTCCTAAAGACAAACCGACAACAAGGCAATGCAAAAGAAAATGAGATTAATTATCACACAAAAAGTTACTAAGCTTTCAAAGAAAGCTTTCTTGGAACCTTACACATGGAAAATTTGGCGGGAAAGAGACTACGGACCCGCATAATTCAGGGATTTCATGAGGATTTCATTAGGAGCTGGGAGCTGGGTACAGAAAAGTTAAAACGGCTTCCGCTCAAAGTTCGAACAATATGTGCAAAAATTATGTACTAAAAATCTACTCATGGCATGGTAACTTCATTAGAATACTATTTAAAAGAACTTATTGCAGTTCACTTCTCCAAGTGACCCCGCAATAAATTCTCAAGCATTCTCGAGAAAGTTAATGTCAAACATTGCAAGAATGCTTAAAGCGTGTGTTACTGTGTTTTAACTAACGCAAAACGTATGAGTTTTAATTGAAACATGGATAAATTTATGTTCAATTTACTCTCACGGGGTCAGCTTGAGAGCTCGTATCTCGATAATTTCATCTCAACTCTATACAAACTATTACCATGGTATGAGGTTTTTTTAGTAACTTTATTTTTACCATTATTGCTCGAATGTTCTGCGGAAATCATCTTAAGATCAAAAAGCCTTGCCTGCCGATGAAAACCAGTTGCCTAGTTGCTGAAAATATTAATAAAACCAATATGATATAACCTATGGCATGATATATCATTTAAGCCTTTTCACCTTTTTAGACGTCACATCCAGGGTAGAAGGGAGGGGGCCCCTCCCTTCTACCCTGGATGTGACGTCTGTACATCGCATTGTTTCCAAAGCTCCAACCTTTTTGCCAAGTTGTTCCTGGCTCAGCAATTCGCTGCTATCATTTGCAGCTTAAGCAACAATGCCAAAGGATATCATTGGTAGTGTTAGTTAAATTTGACAACGGTTGGTCGAAGATCAAAGTTTAGCCTAAAGCACCTCTGCTCATAACACCTCTAGACACTATCGCGTACGCTTTTCACTTTTGGCCTTTCTCAAATAGGCTCGGTAAACTTTGGCCTGGAGAAAGCGGGTACCATGAGAGTGCGTCTCGATTTCCTCAAGAAAGTAGCGCAAATTGACTCGCTTCCAGACAAGTCTTAAACCCAGATCACTTCATCCGGACTCCAATGCGTATACCGCTCTATTAAAGCAAACGCCGCACTTTGCTTCCTTTCGCTTCAACTAACATTTCGTCAATCCCGCTACAAATAACTGTACATGTCTACAGTAAGAGCTTACCTCCATGCATACCCACATAAGATCCAGTATTTTGTGCACGCCTGGCTGATGATCCAATGGACTACTTCCAGAGCAGGACTTAAGCAAAAACGGCAGGAGTACTTCCTCCACCACATAACCTCCAGTCTAAAAAATGCCGCACCAGTTAACATCGAGCAATCAGTACCCTGCGAGATAGATATTTTCATATGGGAGTCGCCTTCCCCTGGTTCCCTAGAGGGAAATCTCAGTACTTCTCGCAGGGTGAGAAACCAATTATTTTAATTCGTTAATCATTTTAAGAGGTAATTCCAACCTCAGGAAACGGCAGGTAGAGTTCTGATATGACAGTACTGAGTAGAACGATATAGACATCACCAAAGGTCACTACAGATGCGCTGATATTGCCTGAAAGGCGTGAGTTACTCAGGAAGAACGGAACGCATGAATAGAGTGGTTTTCAATTGAGTGTCGTAGAACTATTAAAAACTAAAGTTATCACTCTAGGCAATCACAAAGGACATAGCACATCCAGTAAACCAATCAAAACTCGAAGTAATTTCATGCACCTGATGCGAAGCGCGGGAAAAAGCGTGCGAACGTGTCACGAGTGATTGTGGTTTTACTTTTGATTGGATGGAAAATTGGCGCGAGTTTTTTACGCCAATCGTAAGGTGGACCTAGAACAAAACCAACATTACTCTTCGATTCTAAAAGGAGGGCTTATCTTTCACAAACATAACATTGAATTTACCTGTATACATCTGAATTCTACATTATGTTTTTTTAAACTCCCCGCCTAAAACCTGAGAATGTTTATATCTTTCGCTATTTACGTTGATAACTACATAGTGAAGTAAGAATTTCGGCACTTGACTTTAGTAGCGTAACATTTTGAAGTTCCCTTTCACTGGCTAAATTTATACATGTCTGACAACTCCTCCTAGAAGTTAAGCACTAAGCAAAGTATGTGACATGTACTTAAAGGCTTACCGCATTTACAAAGTAATTATTACTCCCTACATATCTTGCAACTCTCCCAAAATTAACAAGCAACTTAAGACTGTTAGTAATGTGAGAAGGGTGCGTCACAATTATTTACCAACAAAGGCCCCAGTTTTTCATAGACATGCGCAGTGGTAAGTAGAGTCAGAGTATCAGAGCGACCATGAAGAGAAGGCGGTAAACAAGGAACTCTGTCTGGCTGTCAGATAAAAACAATGAGAAAATAAGCGATAACGTCATATTGAGGAATCATCTAATGTAAATATAATTAATAAAGTATTCAGAGGAAACAAATTTAAAAAAAATAAATAAATAAGATGTATAAATTTCTGTTAGTCCCAGAGAATATATCTACAAGGAAGTTCAACTGAAAGGACCATAGAATTTGAAAATGTTGGCCAGATATTTGAAGTGACAGTTAACCATGAAAAACAAAAATTAGGGTATTCTAACTATATAATACAAGAAAATGTCCATTTGATAGCAATGTCTAAATTGGTTCAAGCTTTGTTTATTTACATGTAGAAAGTTCTCAATTTAAGAAAGCTTTAAGGTTAAACTTACAGCTGGTAGAAGTCTCTCCAAACACGAAATAAGCTCCATAGCTTTGGCTACATCTGAGAACGGAGGATCTTGAAGAGGTTTGTAATCTTCAACAGGAAATCTTTCAACAGTTAAGAAAAATGTCAGCTGACTCTTGAATGGAACAATAGCCCATTTCCGAGTTGCTCTAAACTTCTCTATCAAAGCAATGCTTGGTGCACAACCATTTGTAGATTAATAATTTGCCTGCGAATGAAATCTCATTTTAATATGAAATGATGGGGTATCAATGCTCGCTTTGAGAAAGAGGTGAAAGGTAATTTTGAAATGGTCAACCTATTCAGACAATGTTTAAAACTTAAAGGAGCAGTGTCACGAGGATTTTGCTGTTTTAGGTAAATTCTGTGCTAAAATCATTACTTTGAGGCTTTACTCATAAACAAAATGCTTCTGTAAAGCTAGGACGAAGATATGAAATGAATTTTATCAGAGAGGGCTAATCATAATAAATTTATTGAGGATTTTTTGAAGACGTAGCATCAAAACTTGAAAAAATCGGCAAATTTTTTCAAGTTTCAATCCAATTCCATCCTTACCATCTGTAGCGACAGGGGACAGGAAACAGTTTCAGTACCTTCAAATAGTCTTAAATAACAAAACTAGACCCTTACTTTTGGAATTCAATTGATGCGAAGACACCTTCTAGCTTTTTATAAAGTTGCCAAATAGCGTGACACTGCCTTAATATTCGGTGCCCAGAACTCTCAGCATCTCCTTAAAAAAAAAACATGTGACAAGAGACACGTAGTTCCTGAAGAACTGATCTTTGCCCCCCTTCCCCCCCCCAAAAAAAAAAAAAACCATAGAGAATAAAAATAACCTTTCTTTACCCTTGGCGGTGTTCATACCGTAGCACAAATTAGGCTAGTGAGGCAGAGCAAACAACTGAGTATTGGTGCATTTGCCGTTATTTTGACTTGGTCCAATTCCAGTTCAAGACTGTAGTTTCTGCTTGTGTACAGGTATGCGAGACAACTGTTTGCTTAAAATGGAAATTTACTGCAATGATCATTCTTCACTTAAATCTCATACAACTATTTATATGGGTTATGGACCAAGTACATGAGGTGTAGATGACTGAATGTTGGCTGAACAAGTTTCGCCAATAACAAATTTATTTTAAAATACAGGTATCACCATTTTCTTGCAAGACACAGCCGGTAATAAAGAGCAGGCATTAGAAAGCTCCATCTTACAACTTGAGTAGCCAATCACAGGACAGGATTTGATTCATTACATTCTTACTTGTGAAGCTAAACCTCTCCACATTAAAAGAGTTTATTTGTAAAAAAAAAAAGCAATGTTAAATATGCACTGAGCGATGCTTCAAAGTATTCTAGACAAAAGGATACTTGAAAGGTGAACCCCCAAAATTCATCTGACATGATTCACCATAAGATAGACTGGCTGCAGGGAAATAAGCAAGACCAGGGCCATACTGTACATTGTCGAATGCCACGCCTAAAGAATGCCCATTCCTTCGAAAAGAAAACAACAAACAGCTGCAGGTAGAATGTTAACAAAGTTTAGTGTCCAAGCTTTTGACCCAATCTCAGAGTGTCAGAATTCTTTATGGTGAATCACATATGCATTTAGTCTTGTCATTCTGCTACTTTCTTTTTCAGAGTCTCCTTGGAAATCCTGTTCAAGCAAGTGTGAGTTTCAGATTTTCAAATGAGCACCTAATTGGTATCCGGGCAAAGCTCAGATTGAAACATTCATCAGCATTTGCATGCAGTTTAGAGCTACATGTAATAAATTAAAACTGATGACAGACGTACATTTTGTAAAAATCTGGGACCTGTTTCTTGAAAGCCCCAGTAAATCATATTTTGAAATCAAAGTCCCAAGAAATATAGGGTGTGTTCTGAACTCTAATGAAATTAAGTCAATTTTGTTTTTTTTTTCTGATAACTGTACTGTCTGCACAACTTTCAAAACTTTTCAAACTTCCATCTGGAAGGTAAAACAAAACAGCTTAACGGGCCTGGTCATTACCGAGAGCTTCAAGAAACTGACCCCAGGAGTGTTTAAGTCTACATTAATTTCTTGATGAGAACTGGAAATCACTGGCAAGTCATGGATGCCAAACCACAGTAATTTGCAGTTGATCTACTGTAGTATTACCTCTGTCAGTTATAATTTTAATGATAATCAACACTGTCCTGATACATGTATTTCCCTGTATTTGGTCATTTATCACTTGGATTGACCTTAATGTTTTTTAACACATTGTGTGTTATGAAAAATGATTAATAATTATGCAAAATTATGTGTCAAAATATTTTCATGTCCAGAGCAGGGATAATAATCAAATATTATCATGTGGCTTGTGCTTGAGGCTGAGGTAATGCCCGTTCTGATTGGCTACATGCCATTTGAGGGCATAATTTTCCAGCATGGCCCACAGGCAAATTACATGCCTGCAAAAACAAAGCAAAAAGCCATATACATGTACAGCTGTAATAAACAATTTTATTTGTATTAACCTTGAATGTTCAGTCTTTATAGACTCAAACCTTGGCCTTGCCAGCAAAGTCTTGGCTTGATATTTTCCAATAAAGTCCTTGCTCTTGGTTAATATTAACTAAAGTAGCTCATAATCATTTATTATTTACTCACAATATTATTCTGCTATGCAAGTTTTACATTTAGTTACCAAACCTGCTGTAAGAGATTTTGCCCTCATCTAAGTCAATGCAACATCCAATCACATCGCCTGCCATCCATTCCTGAACATGAAATAAATTCTATTAAATTTTAATTCGTACATATAAAATTAGAAATATTTATGTGTTTCACTCACAAAAGTTTACATTTTATCATAATAATTAGTACAATAAATCTTTTGTCCATATAAAAACTTATTTCATTATACTTGTCTTTTGTTTCTGAGCAACAATCGAGGTAGTGAAAGTTTACTTGTCTTAACTACTAATTTTACAGTGAGTGATGAATATATAGGGGATTCCTTGTTACACTAAAAGGTATGATTAATTAAATACATTACTAGACACATTCTGGTAGTTATGTACCTCTCCATATTTTCCTGTCTGCACATTCCATTTTCTGACGCGATGGCCATCATAGGCAAAGGAGTCAGTGGTATCACCAACACCCTCCTGTGGAGAAGCCATGATTTGTTCTGTAAGTATTTTCTGGTTTCCTTTTACTGGGATGCTAGTCTATTATAGTGTTACCCCAACATTAAATTCACCTGTGAGTGTACCTATTTATACACCTGGGCGAAGGCTAGGGAGGTAATGCGAGAGCAAGATATCTTGCTCCAGAACACAACATAATGTCCCTGGTCAGGACTCTACATATCCCAGACTGGTCGATCTGGAGGCGAGAGCACTAACCGTGAGGCCACCATGCAGAACTGAGGAGAAAACTATTCAAAGTGGCTCAAAACAATGACATTATAAAGTTGTTATCATCTGAATTCATGCTGCAATGTAATAGATATACATAGTTCCTAATATGTACAGGACTAGTTCTACATGCACATGTATCCAGGAATTATTGAAAAACATCCACAGTCTGCTTTTATGTGTAGAAGTTCACCAGGCCAGCAATCTTACCCTGACCACCTTCTTTCTGAATGTCAGACTCTGTAGCAGTGAATTGGTATTGAGTTTTGCTACGTACTGCAGCAGTTTGATGTAATGCTGGTTTATCACAAGTTAATTGACTGTTTAAACCATTACAAACTATGTACCAAACATTCACGGAAGAATTGTCGTTTTCATTGTTGCTTTCTTTGTTCCTGTTTGGAGCCCCCCACCCGCCACCCCCAATGCCAATTCCAATTTTGAGACTCCCCTGTTCACTTGGAATTCCAAAAAACCATTCAGTACGTAGATGAAAATGGCAACACCAAAAAATATTGGATAATGGTGGATAACTGATGGCCTGATACAATACAAGTTTAATCATTTTTTGGATCACAGCAAACTAAGGTCAGTATTTTTTTTTTCTCTCATCATTTTTACAGACTGACCTCATTAGTAAACTTGCACTGCAAAGTTGCCCATCCCAGCTGCATGATTCCTTTAGATCCTAACAATATCTCATACATCCACTTGCCTTGAAAAGAGCAGAATCAGAAACTAATATTATTCATTTCATACCAAAAAGTGTGCTTAAAGAGGGTGACATGGGAGGGAGGGGGAAAAGAAAACAGTAACACCAGAAAAAATATTAACGAACACCACGTTACCACAAGAAAAGTCAACAAAACAGTGTCACCACAATATTTCATTTAGCCTCAGGATTTGAGTGTCTACCCTTGACATAACCTTTATACCTTAACAACATATTTTCCACAAGTAAACACATCTCAAAGCTTGTCATTGCTTATGTGTCAAGTCTGCTTATGCCTATAGATGTCATAAACAGCCTTGGCTTGGATTTTTTTTAAATTTATACTTTATTAACTTAAAATTTAGTACATATGTAACAAGGAATTTCATGAATACCTTTGCAGACACAGAGATTTGCTCTAACACTGCTGAAGTTACTTTTGCTTTCGATCTAGTAAACAACACAGATTTACTGAACATATTAAATTAATTATTAACTATTACAAAAAGATACTTTCTTTAATAAAGTAATTTCACTGTATAATAATTTGCTAACAATCATTTGGTGTGACACAAATTGACCTCAGCGATCTCATTAGCCCAAAAAGGGAAACCACAGGTAATCACTAACAAGGGACACAGTGAACACTGTCAATCTGGAATGATGTAAAATGTTAATTGTTGACATTATTTAACTGCACAGTCATAACAACCTTTTATTACTGTAAATGAACACCAAGACCCAGTTGTTCAAATTGTGGATACAGTAAAGCTATCCACCTTTTGAAGAACTGGGGTCAAGGAGGGTCCCAATGGCCTTCACTAAATTTAAGCCATTTCTAGATCAGGTTAATCATTACAGTATATACATGTAGATCTTTACAATTTGAGAAGCACCTGTCAGTATAAAATGTAACAAAAACACCAAACTTAAAATTACTGACAAAATTAGAAAAATATATACCTGTATTAATCAGTTACATTTTTAAAGGTCGGAACAATTTTCCCGAAGTCATGGATATATACCTCAATTCCATCGTTAATATTCATTGAACCACAAAGACTAGCTCTATCAATTCCTACTGCCTCAGGTCCAATTCTTCCATCTGTTAAAGCTCTTTCTTCGGCATCCAGTTCTAGACAGTATTCAAGAGAAAACAATAGCAAAGTGACAAGTTGAATTTACTCTACAAATGTAAAATGCATTGGACAACTTGTGTTGGGATTGCAAAACATGTACATGTATAAAGAACATTGTGTCTGAGTGGGAAACTTTAGAGCCAATCATGTCTCTTTCGTGATAGGCCACAAAGTCTCATTTTTGTATATTTCACTGTCTGTCTAAGAGTATAAATTTGATTAAGTCACAGTTACATTATTTTGTACTGTATTAAATCTTCCATTGTCACAAGTACCTGCACAAATGTGGTCATGCATTGAAATTACATTGCACTTGTTACTTTTATTAGTGAATTGTATCAACTAAAGGCAAGTTCACTCATAACAATAAGGGTCCATAAACATTTACATACTCTACCCAGCTGTAGTGGCAGGCCCTGATTGACAGCCCTGATTCAGACTTAAATGAATGACTGTAGAAAGCATCTCAATGCTTAACAGTACTTCATTCTGCAACTCAGTGTCATGAATGAAATGCAAAATTGTCCGAGCTTGAGTGAATAAGGCCTTTAATAAATTTTCATCATCTCATTCTCTTTCATTCATTTATTTCTGATTCTCAAAACCACATAGTGGTCGTTCAAGGAACATGATAGATGTACATACATGTACCTGGTTTGGGCTCCTCGTCATACTGAGCAAGAATTTCTCCGATATGATCCTGAAGGGTCCCATATTCCAATAACCGTCTACACGGAAACATCACAGGGTCAAGTAAACATACATTTGATTTTGCAGGTTCCCCTTTTGTTTAAGTCAGCTAAACATTAAAAAAATGTAACTTTTTATAGTCCAGCAGTCTATAGAAAAAATTCCACTCTCCCTGGGCTATATATGACAGCACTTTTATTATATTTTCCTACAACTAAGCATGTATAAGTACATTACTGCATATTAAAAAATGTTTTGAGTCTGAATACCTTACAAAATCATTCACTTTGTTGGATGACTGAAAATGAGTACAAACAATACTAACTATACATGACTATAGGCAATTTTGTGATCGCATGGAACTAGGAGTAAGGAACAAAATGAAAAGCATCCAAACAATTATTGGATTACTACCTTGAAATAATAAATGCGCACCGGTAATTATGATTTATGAGTTAATTACAAGTGACCTGAGGTCCCTTCGTTGCACTGATAAACATTCAAAAACAAATCAAGCAGTATAAAACTTTGCTGGTTACCTCGGAGTGGCGATGTTTTCATCCCTTTTTGACGGGAACACAGTTGACAGGAACTGGTCAACATCCATATCGCTCGAAGAGTCCTCAAAAATTTTCTGACAAATTCAGAATCACCACTTCCACAAACGATCTTTTAAAACGTACATTGAATAATCGGTTTTGAAAGCTTTGAAAGAAAGGTATCGTTCCCTTATGACTTGAGACTTGAATGGTTTAAAAATAAGATATATGTGCAAAAAATCTGAACAAATTATGTCCCACAAACTTTTCACCCAGCCGCCATATTGGATCCTTGGTGACCAGGCCTTTCTGGGGCACGGGTCACGTGAGGTAAACAAGGGAGAAGCGCAAGGCGTGCGAACGGGCGTACGATTAACGGAGGAGGGTGGAGCTCTCTCTGATACCCTGATAATTAAGCAAATGCAGGCTACCCTGTCACTGTTGGTCTAGATTTTACTAGCTTGCGCACATATTTTCGAAGAACGAGAAGTTTTCGCGTGAATGAATTGGCTCACGTGGCATGGAAGCCGGGACCTTAATGTCATAACTTTACACAACTAACGGTTCGCATGTTAGCGCATCTTTACTTGAATTTTTTTTAAACAACAACTTATTAATGCATCAGTTTTGTAGGCTTCTGTACTTCCGAGGTTCCTTTTGCGTTCTTCTCAAAACGAGTCTTTTTTGCGAAATTAAACCATTCATATGGAAATGGACGTAGAAGCAGCAATTTTGTAAGAATCTTAATGAAGAGAACAAGACTTTTAAATCAGTTTAACAGGCAAATTGGCAACAACAGCCCAGAGTGCTCTTATTTTAAATTACCTTACGTGGGTAAATTTTCTGCTATTGCACAAAAGCGGATTCGCAGAACCATTCAGCGTTTTTGTGACAACAGCTTTAATATTAAGCTAGTGTTTTCTTCGTTCAAAATCGGCTCTTTGTTTAGCGTGAAAGACCTTATCCCTAAAGAGCTCAAATCATGCGTTGTTTATAGATTCAGGTGTGCAGGCTGCGGTGCCTGCTATGTCGGCGAGACTTCCCGGCACATTTGCACGCGCATAAACGAGCACTTAAATATGGATAAGGCCTGTCACATTTGCAAGCATTTACAGGATTCACCTGGGTGGCGGGCACTTTGTTCGAGCGAGTGCTTTGTT
Source organism: Platygyra sinensis (assembly GCA_019787425.1). Lineage (NCBI taxonomy): Eukaryota > Metazoa > Cnidaria > Anthozoa > Scleractinia > Merulinidae > Platygyra > Platygyra sinensis. The sequence goes on from JAHPZR010004177.1 coordinate 71,978, forward strand.
GTCATAGATCAAGCAACAACACGGACACAATTAAAAATCAAGGAGGCAGTGCATATTCACTGGGAGAAACCCTCCCTAAATCAACAATTGTTTCATGTAAATCTTAATCTTTCTTGTAATCAGTTGTTGTATCATATCATTGTTATTCTAATTTTCCGCTATATATTGTTCATCATTGTAATTTCCATCCGTAAACTGACGATGGCACAGGAGTTGCCGAAACATGTCTTTCAAATTTAAAAGTCTTGTTCTCTTCATTAAGATTCATATGGAAATGTTTTCAGCTTACTGATTCATTTTCATGCAAATTATCTTGTACTGCTCCCCGCCGACGCAGAACTACAGTTTCTGTGGAAACTTACCCCCTTTATTTGTTTTACACGAATGCTGGATTTGAAACGGAGGCCGCAATTAAGGTAACTCGGAAATGGCCTATTTTGATTCGAGCTATGAATTTTCAAGAGTCATTTCCTCAAAAGAAATTCAGTGTTGTGTTGTTGTTGTTTTCATTTTTCTCAGACAAATAATAATGTGAATAGTTCTTAATTAAGTGAAAACGCCGTTTCTATTGCGCGCCATCAGGTGAGAAAAGAATCACAAGTTTAGAGCTATTGTTGTCATCGGTGACAACATCACCAATCAAAACAAAACATTTGTCCTATGTACATTATTATTTTAATCCTACAGCTTGTATAAAAAGCTTTATTATATTCCCTGGCCTCCTTAAGATTGTTAAGCAAGAGAACAATCAACAAAAAGCTCCTTTGGGAGCCACACAGTTTGAGAACTGAATAAAAGACCAACAGATACGGTGTTCTGTAAAAAAAAGGATTGTAGGGTGGGTTTGTCGTTAATTTTGCTTTCTAATCTAGGCCATAAATATGGTCCAAAGTACCTTGAGGAATGTTTCCCGAACTGCACACTTATTTCTTAACTGATATTTCGATGGCTTAACGCTAAAAATATCAATGATTTTACTAGGTACCAATCCATATTTAACTTTATACATTAAGGTAGCGAGATCCTTTCCTCAAATAAAAATTACTAAGGACACTTCTCCATTATTTACACTTTATCCGAGTCACCAATCCATTTATCGTTTAATCACATTATTTTATCATTTCGACATGTTGAGCCTTGCAGTTAGCCGGACACTTGTCACATATGAGAACCTAGTATATAACCTTGCTCACCACGAGTCTTCCATAGCTCAGTGGTTAGAGCGTCCAACCGGTATCTGGAAGGTTATGGGTTCGACTCCCTTTGGGGGCTCAGAAAATTATTTTTCTCAGTAATTTGACTCTTTGAACACTTCTCCATTATTTACACTTTATCCAAGTCACCAATCCATTTATCATTTAATCTAGATGTATTGTTGTGGTCACTGATAAGTTAAACAAACAAAATTAATTAACTAAACAACTTTTGGAACTAGACTTTGAACAGAATAAGATAAATGAGAACGTTTTTTTTGGGCCAGATATTGATGCGCGATGCATGAATTAGCGGCAGGCGGAAGGCTCGGCGGAAGGCTAAGATATATATATATATATATATATCTGTCTGGATTTATAAAAACGATGCTATAGAATTGCCCTTACGTAGGGCTTTAGGCGGGCATCTTTTTCTCGCCAGAAACTATCTCCAAAGGTGATGATATAAAAATTAAAAGGAAAGTCAGTGCTTTTTTCCTTCCTTTGCACGTTTATCTTGCTTTCATTGCCACCCTTTCTTTATTTTTGCCCGTTTACATGGCTTGGAAGCGGCCTAAAAGTTTAGTGAAGTCAAGGTGCAATTGATATCACGCCTTAAGCGGGCGTTTTTTTTCTCGCCAGAAACTATCTCCAAAAGTGATGATATAAAAATTAAAAGGAAAGTCAGTGCTTTTTTTCCTTCCTTTGCACGTTTATCTTGCTTTCATTGCCATCCTTTCTTTATTTTTGCCCGTTTACATGGCTTGGAGGCGGCCTAAAAGTTTAGTGAAATCGTAGTGAAATAAGGGTGATAGGGGTGCAGATCTTTAGCAACGTTTTTACAAATCCAGTTAGATATATAGATATATATATATATATATATATATATATATATATATATATATATATATATATATATATATATATATATATATATATATATATATATAAAATAGTGGATTGTTGAACCCTATGTTTCCTTGACCACAAAATCTCGTTTGAAAATTCGCTAGTCGTTTCAATTGTCAAAAGACCACAAAGTGCGACTGTTTCAATTCCATTTATTTCTCGCCGTTTTCTTCCGCGTCACGCATTACAGACTAAGCGAACGAGGGACTACTCGTGGAGTATGTTGTTTCACTTCAGAATCATAATTAGCTAAGTGTAGCTTATTCAAAATCAGGGAAAAAAAAAGGGTAGACGGCAAAATTAACACAGTTTCACAGAGTTTCTTGTCGCTTCATTTTTAGTTGTGATTTGTGCTTTTTGTTCTGATCTATGTTTTGTTGTTGATTCATTACAATGTGAATTGGCCTAGATAATTAATCGTTGATAGAACGCGTGAGGTGAGAAAGTTTCACAAGTTTAGTGCTATTGTTGTTATTGATAACGAGTTCATCAATGGCTCACCAATCCAAATAATGCAATTTTTTCTTCTTTGTTCATTTAAAGTAGAAAAGGCGCGTCTGCTGTTTGCTTGGTCAATCAAATATGTTTCACTCGCTGAACCGTGATACCAGAGCAGCTAAAGAAGAATATAACCATTGCGCGATGGCTGATATGTGTATCGTCTGTGAGGCTTTTTTACAATCTTGTCTAGAAAACCTTGTGTGCGATGAATGCAGGAAGCCAGCAGAAACATCTTTAGAGAAGGAATCTGGCATCGATAAAGGCGTCGAGGACACTCCGTTACATTCCAGTTTTTCCCAGTAGTTGCAGATCATATTTAGCTTCAGAAAGTGAAGAACAAAACTAGCCGTGTGAAACGAAAGCTGTCATTCTAAGGCTTCAGGAGTTTCACAGACCAACCAATGGATCTTCAAAGAAATCAAGAGAAAAAAAAGCGAGAATAACAGTTTTCGATGCCAGTATGGAGTCAAGAAGACAAGCTTCTTTAACAAGAAACGGCTCTTTTAGGAGCCACTCAATTTGAAAAAGTCAATGACCAACATGCATCATCATATCAGAAAAAACTAATAGATGGAAAAGGTAGAATTTAAATTGATTTTTTTTTTATCTTTCCAGAATAAACAGACGGTATCTCAGGGAATTATAGTGTAACTAAATAAACAATGACTTCAAAGAGTTCCTGGTAAAACGTAGCGAAACTGATAAAACTTCAGTCGGTAAATGCTGCAAATAATAATACAAGGCAAATTAAGGTTTAAATTTTAAAGTAGGCTGCAATATGAATTGAATTTAACGCAAAACACAAGAAAAATCCACGTCTCAAAACCACTCTTTTCGAGACTCTCAGACTTGACTTTGACCATTATGTTTATTTATTGATGTTTTTTTCTATAAGCGGGTAAGCATTAAGCGCATACTTTTACTTTTTCCTTTTTTCACTTTTAAAAACGCGATTTATGATTTGGCGTCCTTTTGGCCATTGAAATATCAATTCAGCTTCATCAGATGATCTATTGTATTCGCGAGATGAGAAAATTTCGCAAGGTTAGTTTATTTTTGTCATTGTTGTCGGGTTTGTCAATGATCCAGCAATGTGATAAACAACACATTTCTCCTCCTTTGTCTCTAAAAGGTCCATGTGGAGCCTTACCTTATCAGTTAATTTTACTTCGTTAAATTCCCTTTGACATTTAACTAGCCGAGCAAAACACTTACCTGGTGACCATGCAACATCTAAGTGAGATTCATAAAACCAAGAGAAAAGTTAAGCCCTCTTTCAAATTTGAATCCTGGACGTTTCTAGCTCTGTCAAATAACATTTTTCAAAATCTGTTTGTCCCTAAGTTAATAATTAACAACGTATTTTATTGTTTTTAGTATTTCATCCTAAATTGCATTGGTAACCGTGAAATTGTTCAAGAAACCTCCTCCAATCTTGTCGACTGGAATTTTAGCCCTCACTCTAGACTTGACCTTGCTTTCTGATCTTTGTTGTTGTTGTTTCGAATTGCTATAAACGTTTTTTCACCTCTTCAACGAGAATTTGTATAGACTGATTGCTCGAAAGAGTTTATACAACTTATCCTATTAGGAGGAATAATGAGTTAACCAAGAAAAACAACACATCTTTTTCCCATTTTGTATTTATTTTTTTTTTAACAGTGTGTACAATTTTCATATGGTTTTCACTTCACCGTAGTCAGTTCGCATTGAAATGCCGATAAAGAAAAGAACGGAAAAGAAGATTGGAAAAGTGGGAAAAACAGAACTTTAAAGAAAAAACGTATAAAAGTTTGTGTTGTGTAGGATTTATGACCAAATGACCTGATATAAGAAATTTGTTTGTAGTTAAAATTGGTTTTGCGTGGGACAGTTTTCCTGAACGAAACAAACTGCTTGCCATCAATTACTTTTTATTTTTGTTCGTTTGTTTGAAAAACTCTGCATTTCAATCGCGACATGAACAGATCAGAAGTAAAGGAGCGCCTGTGTTCTATTGTGCTCGTGAAGTGAGAAAATTTCACAAGTTAAGATCTTTTGTTGTAATCATTAAAGAGCCCACCAATCAAAACACTGCAATTTGCTCGCTTTGTATTCTCTAATGTGTATAAAAACAAACTTAACTGATAGAAAGTTAGTCACTTCGCTTGCAGTCGGCTGCTGCCCTCAAACACATACGTAAAGAATCTTTTAGAACTGCACGATGGCCAATCAATGTACCGTCAATGAAGCTTCTCTACAGCCTTGTCAAGATAACACTCTGTGTGATGGATATAGGAAAACATTCGGAAAGGAAACATTCGTGAAGGCGGAGTCTCCGGTGGCCGCTGAGTTGCTGACACATCCCAAGTATGCGAAACGGCTGCGGAAATTCCAGATCGTGGACGTCAGCCCTATCCGTGCAAGACGGAAGCTTAATTTTTAAACCGGTTAGAAGATGGATTCCTGGCCATCTTCTTCTGCTCCGGATCCGGTGTATTATTTGCTGTTGCCACAAAACGGCTCCTTTAGGAGCCACTCAGTCTGTAAAAGTCAATGATTAATATGCGTGGCTCATGTACTACGCAGGGGTCTGGTAAGGTTTGCTGGTATCAAGCAAACCTTTCAATTCCTTTGTGAGTGAGCTCTTTCATTTTGGATTTACGTAATCACGGCATCGATGAAGCGCAGTACCGAATGTTGATGACCGAACGAAACATATTTGTTTGAGTTCAAATTTGGTGTTAGCGTGACAGGGTTTTCCTGGTTGCAACAAGAAAGAAACCGATCTATTTTTTTTTTCTGTTTTAAAAACGCTGCTTTTCACTAGCGACAGAACAATGCGCGCTTTGGAATCACAAAATATGCTCTTTGAAATCGAAAATCCGTTCACGTGGACGGGACATGTATATATTTTTTGTTTGTTTTTGTTTTTAATTTA
>JAHPZR010004177.1:80000-92500 GCA_019787425.1 Platygyra sinensis
ACCAGTTATAAATTGGATCACCCCGCAGTTAGTTTTCTCCATGTAAAATTTTGATGCCCGTAAGAGCTGTATTCCTTCTATTTTTCAGTTTATTTGGAAAATAGGAAAGACAAGATTAACCGTCAAGTGAAGTACTAAAATTATGATAAAGGAGGATTGTGTGCTCCTAATGTGGCTGTATAATGATCAAATCCCTCAGGCTAGCTTCCAAATCACGAATCCTAGTCTTAAGACGAGAAACAAAGCGAGATTTGGAAAATAATCACAAACAATTATTTTGACTTGCACGGTGGCTTAAACTTCCTGTTAAGATGTAACTACAATTTAAAGCTTCTTGAGCAGACTGCTATGCCTCAATTCTGTACATTAAAATCAATGCTCCAGTTCTTTCATGATTTAAAATCCCCCAATGAAACTGACCTTGGACAAGATTTTGTTTTATTTAACAACAAAGAAATTCTCATTGATCATAAGACTTTTTTCTATAGATCGTGGTTCAAGAAATAAATTTTTCGAGCTCACGACCTCCTGACGGAGAGTGGCTCTTAATTTTGTCTCGGACGGTCAATTTACCAAGAAGTATAATTTAAATTGTAACTTCCTATACGGTATTTTCAATTGGTTTTAGTATGATACCCAAGCGATTATATGAAAAGGCAAAAAAAAAAATCTGGATCCCAAATTTACTTTTTCATAAGATAGTAGCTACAATAAAGTTGAATCTCTTTCAGTTTAGTTTTGTGAGTGAGCTTAATTTGGATTTACGTAATGACGACATCGATGTAGTACAGTAGCGAATGTTGATGACCGAACTAAACATATTTGTTTGAGTTTGAATTTGGTGTTTGGTTCGACAGGGTTTTTTTGGTTGCAACAAGATGGAAGCCGATTTATAGTTTGTTTATTTACAAACCCTGCTTTTCACTAGCGATAAAAACAATGCGCGGTTTCGAATCACAAAAGCGGAAATTTGTTAGCGTGGACGGGCCATGGTTGTATACCTGTGTGTGAATTTTTTGTTGTTGTTTTTGTTTTTCGTTTACTCTATAAAAGTAAATTTAAGTTTTGTTTACCAATATAAGTCTCTTGTTATTTTTACTGTTAGCAATCAGTAAGAATAATTTTCAAACTCTTTTCCCTCCAACTTGTCTCTGCTAAAATTTGATCATTTTTTTGTGCTTTATTAACTTTGATTAGCACTTGAATAAGCTCAGTCATTGTAATTATGAGTCATCTTGTCGACGCACAAAATTAAATAAGACAGGTAAAGTAAAACCTTTCTTAACTGAAACCACTTTTCCTAAAATTTTTACTCCGACATTTTTTTATCAATTATGGACATTAATTTAGCTGAGTTTCATGAAAAAAAATAAATACCTTTTCGACTAGAAGTAGCATTTGCGACTAGAGTTTTAGTCGTGTAGCATAACAGTGATTTGATACTCTACTCATGTCATTTATTGGTCATTGACTTTTTCAAATTAGGTGGCTCCTAAAGGAGCCGTTTGTAATTGTATGGTCTTCACTAAGAGACCGTGACTAACTCTTGCTGTCCCCGTTGAGAAGCCAGTCGAATTGTGCTAATCGCATCTTCTCACGGAAGCGTTTTGCGACCTTCTCAAGATATTCAGGCCGTGGCAGACTGGGGCAAGGTGCATGTGGTATTTCCTCATGGAGTACTTTCTTCACGATCTCCGACGCTGGTTTGGAGATATCAGCAGCAGCCTCCTCCCTGACACGAGACTCGATCCGGGCCACTATGAGCGCTGCAACAGATGAACAGTGATTGTGGGTCCTTCGGCTGAATGTAAAGTCGCCATCATTCCATTGTGTTACTGCAGCCGGACAGCGGAAGCCCTCTGTTGATACTGTACACTGCCAAGCTGTGGAGTTAGCCTCTCGTTTTCTCACGGTGTATGTGTACCCCATGCTGTCTAGAAGCTTTGGGGTCCCGCGGGTTGTGGCTCGCTCGACGATCTGGAAACGACGGTAGCCTTGCCATCCCAACTGAAAGGTCTGCTTGATCCGGTTAGAAAACTCTGCCTTGCAAATTGTACACTCAGTGTCCATCATATTCTAAGTCTTTCTATTTTTCGTAGCGTTTCGGATTCTATCAGCTCTACAAGCAAACTGACTCAGTGAAGAACACAAGGCCTTTTATACTTTCTGAAGGATCAAAATAACAATACAGGAAAAATGCTTTGTTTTGATTGGTGAACATGTTAGCGATGACAACAACAGCTCTATAATTGTGATTTTTTTTCTCACCTGATGGCGCACAACGGAAGCCGCGCTTACAGTTAATTAAGCTCTGTTCATATCAATATTTGTTTGCGAGGAAAGAAAAACAACAAGAGGAATTCAAACAACACAACTAACAATAACAAAAACAACACCAAAAAGAAAAAAAATTCCTAATGAAGCAACGCGAAGTTGATAATCATACAAACATACATTAACTATGGACTATGGAGTTCGAATTTGGTGTTTGGTGTGACAGGGTTTTCCTGGTTGCAACAAAAAAGAAGCCGATCTATTTTTTTTTTGTTTGTTTGTTTTAAAAACGCTGCTTTTCACTAGCGACAGAACAATGCGCGCTTTCGAATCACAAAATATGCTCTTTGAAATCGAAAACTCGTTAACATGGACGGGAGATGTATACTTTTTTCTTTGTTGTTGTTTTTAATTTACTCTATATAAGTAAATATTAGTTTTTTTTACCGACATACATCTCTTGTGATTTTCATTTCCAGTAATCAGTGAGCTAGCATTTTTGCGATAGAAGAAGTAGTTTTCAAACTCTTTTCCCTACAAATTGTCCCTCGGTTTAAGATTCAAGGTATGTCATGAAATTTAAATCTGTTCCCTTTTTGCGTCCATCGTTTCCAAACAGACTTGTTCCATTAACGATTTGCAAGGCGTCAACCGAGGTATTTAATTCGCAAAACAATTATGCACGCCTTGCTTGCCTATGTTAACATTGGGAGGCGATTTTCAGTCGAGGGTCGTAAAACGGAAACCAAAATTATTACTCTTGTCAATCACTAAGGAAACAAACAATCCAATGAACCAATCAAACCTCGCAATATATACATGAAGCTCACGCAAATCGCAGGAAAAATGTGAACGAGACCCAACTGGTTTTAGGTTTTTTTTGGATGAGAAAGTGGAGCCAATTTAATATTTAAGTGAATCGTGCTGCGTAGCAAAGCGAAACTAAACTACTGGAGTGAAAACTGCCCTGGCATAGCCATTGGGGTATAGAACTTTCCACGATACAGAATGGGGACACAGAAATAGCGTACTGCATTCATTTTATGGTAACATGTTTGAATAGAACTTAGTACTCAATAGGCAGAAAGGGTTCATTGTTCTCGTTGGGTGAGAAAATATCACAAGTTGAGATGTATTGTTGTGAAAACTAATTAGTTCACACAAAAAAATTAATTAACAGCCTTTGCAATTCAACTTGAACAGAATAAGATAAATAAGCAAGGTAGCGTCAATTACACAGAAAAACTATTTCTCTTTTTTTTTTCTTTTGAGTCATGCACGAATCTCACGCACAATTTTGGAAAACGCGTGTGTATATAAAAAAAAAATAGTAGATCGCTCGACTCTGTCTTATCCTTTAAATATCGTTTAAAAATAGTTGTTCCAGTTGTCTCTATGCTACGAAGTGTGACTGTTTCGCTTTCATTTTGTTTCTCGCGGTTTTCTTTTGCGTCGCGCGCTAGAGACTAAGAGAAAGAGCGACTACTAATAGCGTGTGTTGTTTCACATCAGATTAATAATCAGCTAAAAGTGTAGTTGAATGAAATTAAAAAAAAAAAAAAAACAGGTAGGGCAAAATTAACACAAACGGTGAAACAACGAATCAACTAAGAACATTCATTCATATGTACCCAAAATTAACACAGTTTCACCCAGTTGCAAGTCGCGTCATGTTAAGTTGTGATTTGTGCTATTTCTGACCAATGATTTGTTGTCGATTTATTACAATGTGAATTGGCCTAGATAATTAATTGTTGATTGAACGCGCGAGGTGAGAAAGTTTCACAAGTTTTAGTGCTATTGTTGTCATTGTTAACGAGTTCATTAATGGCCTACCAAGCAAAACAATGTAATTTTTCCCCTTTGTTCTAAGAAAGTATAATATGCCTGCCTGCTATTCAGGTCAATCAAATTTGTTTCACTCCCTGAACTGATACCAGACGTAGTAGTCAACGTTTCCGCGATGGCTGATATGTGTATTGTCTGTGAGGCTTTTCTGCAATCTTGTCTAGAAATCCTTCTGTGCGATGAATGCAGGAAACCAGCAGAAACATCTCTAGAGAAGGAATCTGCCATGGATGAAGGCGTCGAGGACACTCCATTACTCTCCAGGGCAGATTAAGGTTTAACTTTTAAAGTAGCCCCCGATGTGAATTCTAAATAACTAAACAGGTAGAAAGTAAAAATTCCTCATAACTGTACAAGACTGACAAGCACTTAAAACTATACTTAATATTACAAATTGGATCGTCCAGCAGTTAGTTTTCTCCATGTAAAATTTAGATGCCCATAAGAGTTGTATTTCTACTATTTTTAAGTTTATTTGGAAAATAGGAAAGACAAGATTAACCGTCAAGCGAAGTACTAAAATTATGATAAAGGAGGATTGTGTGTTCCTAATCTGGATGTATAATGATCAAATCCCTCAGGCTAGCTTCCTTATCACGAATCCCAGCCTAATGACGAGAAACGGAGTGAGATTTGGAAAATAATCCCAAACAATTATTTTGATTTGCACGGTGGCTTAAACTTCCAGTTAAGGTGTAACTACAATTTAAAGCTTCTTGAGCAGACTGGTATGCCTCAATTCTGCAAATTAAAACCAATGCTCCAGCTCTTTCATGAATTAAAATCCCCCAATGAAACTGAACTTGGACAAGATTTTGTTTTATTTAACAACAAAGAAATTCTCATTGATCATAAGACTTTTTTCTATAGATCGTGGTTCAAGAAAGGAATTTTTCGAGCTCACGACCTCCTTACGGAGAGTGGCACTTAATTTTGTCTCGGACAGTCAATTTACCAAGAAGTATAATTTAAATTGTAACTTCCTACGGTATTTACAATTGGTTTTAGTATGATACCTAAGCGATTATATGAAAAGGCAAAAAAAAAAAAAAAAAATTCTGGATAACAAATTTACTTTTTCACAAGATAGTAGTTTTATTCAATTTTTTTTTTTCAGCTGTCATCTATAATAAAATTGAATCTCTTTCAGTTTAGTTTTGTGAGAGAGCTTAATTTAGATTTACATAATAACGGCGTCGCTGTAGCGCAGTAGCGAATGTTGATGACTGCGAACTAAACATATTTGTTTGAGTTCGAATTTGGTGTTTGGTGTGTTTGGTTGCAACAAGATGGAAGTCGACTTATTTTTTGTTTATTTACAAACCCTGCTTTTCACTAGCGACAAAAACAATGCGCGATTTCGAATGGCAAACTATGCTCTTTGATAGTGGAAATTCGTTAGCGTGGACGGGGCATGTGTGTATAAATGTGTGTGATCTTTTTCTTTTGTTTTTGTTTTTCGTTTACTCTATAAAAGTAAATTTAAGTTTTGTTTACCAACATAGGTCTCTTGTGATTTTCACTGTTAGCAATCAGGGAGATAACTTTGTTTCGAAGTAAAGAATAGTTTTCAAACTCTTTCCCCTCCCCATTGTCTCTCGCTAAAATTTGATCATTTTTTGTGCTTTATTAACTTTGATAAGCACTTGAATAAGCGCATTCATTGTAATTAGGTGATAATTATGAATCAATTTTTCCACACACAAAATTTAATAAGAAAGGTAAAGTAAAACCTTTTTTTAAGTTTAAACATTTTTCCTAAAATGTTTGCTCTGATATTTTTTTTTCAATTACTGTCTGCTAGTAAACCATCACCGGTTTAAGATCCAAGATACGTCTGAACCCTTTTTCTGTCCCTCATAACCAAACAGACTTGCTGCTTTTACCTCACAATTAATTGTCTGATTTAAATTTATAGGAAAAAGGTTCTCACTCAAATAAAGATTTTACTTTACTTGCTAAGTATTTGTGCATATACAAAATAATTACGTACCATAATTATCACTTAATTACCATGGCCGAGGGGTCCTGCTACTGAGGTATTTAATTAAGAACAAACGGTTCTTTTAGGAGCCACTCAATTTGAAAAAGTCAATGACCAACATGCATACACATGTATCGCGTGGGTTTTACTGAGCGTAATGCTTGATTTCTAGCGTTTTTTTTTTTTTGTACACATGCGTTCATAAACAATTACAAAGTCAATTCCGAGTCTCCATATTGCAAATCGCCGACATACCTAAGTCACTCTCGACAGACGACTCTTAACCATTCAAAGGACTTGCGTCTCTGAAAATCACGTAGGATATAGCAGGCGCGGATCCAGGGGAGGTGAAATGGGTGAATTTTCACCCCCTTTTTCCTGAGCCCCCTTCTTTCTTTCTTTCTCTTTTTTTTTTTCTTATCCCTCAAATATTGAAATACTATTTGATTTCTCCGACATTATTACAAAAATTCACCCCCCATTTCAAAATCCTGGATCCGCCCTTGTAAAGAGTGGTAAAATCACGTATATCGGTTAATAATTCAGGTTGTTCACGGGTCACGTAATGACGACCTTCAGGTCACAAAGAATAATTTCTTAAATTCACGTTTCACGTAAAAAAAAAATCAGCTATAATCACGCATCACGCAAATACCCCCGTACGACCCTCTAATTACAAGCATACTGTGTAATTAGAAGCATACTACCCGATTACACTGTCCAATTACAAGCATGATACGCACTAACATATACACCCACTAATTCTATCTCTTCGTCCCTCAATCATCAGAAATTACATATTCTTCCACGCGAATCCTTATTTTTAAATTCTTTACTAAAGAAAAAAGAAACAAAACTTTTCCCTTTTATCAGCCTCTCCCCTTAGACAAAACCAAGAAACTCCCAAAGGAGCCGTTTATTAATATGTTTTTCTTTGCTTTAAAAGCTTTAGGAAAGCAGCTATAGTTCGCTGGTCTTAGCTTAGCTTCTCACGGAAGCGATTTGCAAGCTAATGAATACTGACAAAAGTTTATCATTTTCTACTCTTTTTATTGCCACTTCGTGGAAATGCCACTGCAAATTCCGTTATTATTATTATTATTATTCTGTTATTATGTGTTGTTCATGTCAGTGAGCTTTTTAAAGTTGAGTGGCCTCGTGGTCCCAATTTATGTGAATTTGATAAAGTTGCGGCTTGGTTCCTTTCTCAAATTTTCGTAATTACTCAACATGTAAAACTATCATTGGCTTATCAGATATGACTTTATGTATTTGCGACACGACGGACATTAATTTAGCTTAGTTTTATGAAAAAAAAAAAAAAACCTTTTCGACTAGTAGTAGCATATGCGACTACAGTTTTAGTCGTGTAGCATTACGCAGTGATTTGATTCTCTACTCATGTTATTCGTTGGTCATTGACTTTTTCAAATTGGGTGGCTCCTAAAGGAGCCGTTTGTAATTGTATGGTCTTCACTAAGAGACCGTGACTAACTCTTGCTGTCCCCGTTGAGAAGCTAGTCGAATAGTACTAATCGCAACTTCTCACGGAAGCGTTTTGCGACCTTCTCAAGATATTCAGGCCGTGGCAGACTGGGGCAAGGTGCATGTGGTATTTCCTCATGGAGTACTTTCTTCACGATCTCCGACGCTGGTTTGGAGATATCAGCAGCAGCCTCCTCCCTGACACGAGACTCGATCCGGGCCACTATGAGCGCTGCAACAGATGAACAGTGATTGTGGGTCCTTTGGCTGAATGTAAAGTCGCCATCATTCCATTGTGTTACTGCAGCCGGACAGCGGAAGCCCTCTGTTGATACTGTACACTGCCAAGCTGTGGAGTTAGCCTCTCGTTTTCTCACGGTGTATGTGTACCCCATGCTGTCTAGAAGCTTTGGGGTCCCGCGGGTTGTGGCTCGCTCGACGATCTGGAAACGACGGTAGCCTTGCCATCCCAACTGAAAGGTCTGCTTGATCCGGTTAGAAAACTCTGCCTTGCAAATTGTACACTCAGTGTCCATCATATTCTAAGTCTTTCTATTTTTCGTAGCGTTTCGGATTCTATCAGCTCTACAAGCAAACTGACTCAGTGAAGAACACAAGGCCTTTTATACTTTCTGAAGGATCAAAATAACAATACAGGAAAAATGCTTTGTTTTGATTGGTGAACATGTTAGCGATGACAACAATAGCTCTATAATTGTGATTTTTTCTCACCTGATGGCGCCCAGCGGAAGCCGGGCTTACAGTTAATTAGCTCTATTCACATCATTATTAGTTTGGGGGGAAAGAAAAACAACAAGAGGAAACAGCACAGCTAACACTAACAAAAACAACACCAAAAAGAAAAAAATTCCCAATGAAGCAACGCGAAGTTGATAATCATACAAACATACATTAACTATACACCGTTAGTGTTTTTCAGTGGTCTCTTGTTATTGTTGTCAAATCTAGTTTCTTTAGTTCTCTTGTTGCTTTTAGTTGCATTTAGTTGTACCTAGTGATATCTATTTCCTGTAAACATGACTGGCCTAGATTAGCTCAGCTACTCGCGAGCATGTTATAATTTTACTTCTACTCTAAAACCAGCTCTGAAACTCAATAAAATATGTGTATGTTAACTGCAATAGAATAAAAGTACAATAAAGGAAAAAAATACTTTCAATTGGAGTGGTACCTATTAGGCATTACAACATTAAGTCTGGAGAAAAGTTTAGCATTTAGGCTTCGTCCACCTTACGCCGAACGAATTTCAAAACTGAGTTTAATTTTTACGGTTACCTCTGTTGTCCCCACGAATCAGTCAAGAAAATAAACGGAGGTTTTCGTAAACGCGCTCTTCATATTGGTTTTTCGTTCTGTGTGGACCGAAAACAGTTTGAACACAAAACTTTTGGAATGTGATAGTACTGTCACCATAATCATGTCAGGGAAAGAACATAATTTTTGTGACGTCATCGTTTCGAAAAGCTCCGTTTTTAAGATCCTTTCCGTTACCACGAAGCCTCCGTCTGCACTATGCCGAAGAAATTTGAAAGGAGGTCTCACTCTGAAAACGCATCAAATGTCATTTCAGATTTGTGTTTTAGTAAAGGTCAGGCCGGGGAATATATATTTTCAAAAACTCCGCCACTAGCGCGCCTGCTGCGTTTTAAGATTCTTCTAGTTTTCACAGGGTTTTTGAAAAGCTGCCTTTTCGTGGCAGAATAGTGTGGACGGTTAGCAAGGCTGCTTTTTCAAGATTCCCCGGCATATTGTGGACGGGGTCAAAAACTACTAATTATTTTTTTAAATTATTTTTCATAGAATCAGCACGTTTATTTTATTCCGATCTATTACTTTCTCAATAACGATGTACTTCATTTCACCTCGTCAACTCCAAACTGCTCCAACTTTCTCCCTTTATTGTTTAAGAATTTTATTTTCAGATCTATTCTATCAATCAGGCACCTTTCTTTAAAAATCATTCTTACCTGAAAGAAAAAAAAAAACGTTTTCGGTTAGTCAGTTTCTCCTTTTAGACTTTTCATACTTTTTACACAACGCCATGTCTGCTTTCCATGATCAGGGGGACACTGTCACATTAGCGTGTTGCATTCATTTTACGATACAAGTTTGAATAGAACTTAATTAGTACTATATATATATAGGCACGAAGGTTTCATTGTGCGCGTTAGCCGAGAAAATATCACAAGTTAAGGCGTATATTGTTGTGATCACTGATTAGTTTACTAAACAAGACGAATTAGTAACGTTTGGAACTCAACTTGAGAAGATTTTATTTGAGCCTGATATTGATGCACGATGCACGATTTAGCAGGAGGTAGAATTTTTGCGAAAAGCGCGTGTATATGTAGAAAAAGCAGGTCGTTCACATCTGTTTTGCCAATCTAATTCGCTAATCGTCCCAGTTGTCTCTAGACTACGTAGTGTGACTGTTTCGCTTCCATCCAAGCGAAAGAAGAACTACTTGTAGTGTTTGTTGTTTCATCAGAAAAACAGGTAGAGCAATATTAACACAGTTTCACTCAGTTTATAGTCTCCTCATATTTTGTTGTGACTGATTTGTGCTTGTTTTTCTGATTAATGTTTTGTTGTTGGTTCATTACAATGTGAATTGGCCTTGATAATTAATTGTCGATTGAACGCGCGAGGTGAGAAAGTTTCTCAAGTTTAGTGCCATTGTTGTCATTGTTAACGAGTTCGTCAATGGCTCACCAATTCAAACAAAGCAATTTTTTTCTTTGTTCCTAGAAAGTATAAAAGGCCTGTCTGCTGTTCACTTGGTCAACCAGATTTGTTTCACTAACCGACCCAGGCTGATATCAGAGTCAGTAAAGGAGTATATAACGACTGCAAGATGGCTGATATGTGCATCGTCTGTGAGGCTTTTGTACAATCTTGTCTAAAAACCTTCTGTGCGATGAATGCAGGAAACCAGCAGAAACATCTTTAGAGAAGGAAACTGCCATCGATGAAGGCGTCGAAAACTCTCCGTTGAACTCCGGTTTTGCCCAGCAGTTGCAGATCATGAAGTTTCAGAACGCGAAGAACAGAATTAGCCGTGCAAAACGATAGCTGATATTCTAAGGCTTCAGAATTTTCACAGACCAACCAATGTCAAGAAAGAAATCAAGGTCCGTGGGCACAACAGTTCTCGATGCCAGTATGGAGTCAAGAAGGCAAGCTTCTTCACCAAAAAACGGTTCCTTTAGGAGCGACTCAATTTGAAAAAGTCAATGACCAACATGCATCATCATATCAGAAAAACTAAAAGGTAGAAAAAAATAGAATTTAAAGTGAAAATTTTCTTTTATCCTTCCAGAATAAACAGTGGCGACTTAGTCTGCATCTCAAGGAATCATGGCTTAACAAAATCAAAAGGACTTTAAAGAGTTCCTGGTAAAACCGGCGTCGCCAACCTGAGAATAGTTCACTCGGCAAATGCTGGTAATAATGATACAAGGCAGATTAAGGTTTAACTTTTAAAGTAGCCCCCGATGTGAATTCCAAAACAAGAGGCTATGATGTTTTCTAAGTTAAAAAGAGTTGGAGGGGGCGAGGTTAAACTCTTGATCAGCTGAAAATATGAGCGATTGTTCTCTTGCAGTTTATTTTCCTTTTAAAATCAACGGGATCTTACTTAACTTCAGGTTTTAAGTTAACGTAACTTTTTTTCTTTTTTCTTTAAACGCAAAACACATGAAAAATTCACGCTTCAATACCAATCTTTTCGAGACTCTCAGACTTGACTTTAACTATCTTGTCTATTTATTGATGTTTTTTCTACAAGCGGGTTAGCTTTAGCGACACATACTTTTCCTTTTTTCTTTCGTTTAAAAGCGTGATTTGTGACTTGGCGTCCTTTTTTTGACCATTGAAATATCAATTTGGCTTCATCAGATGCATCTATTGTTTTTACGAGGTGAGAAAATCTCACAAGTTTAATTTCTTGTTGTCATTCTTAACGAATTCGTCAACATGACGTTCCAGCAATGCCGAAAACAACATAGTTTTCAACCTTGCTCCCTAGAACGTCCACATGGTATGCAGCATTACCTTATCAGTTAATTTTCGTTTGTTAAATTTCCGTTGATAAATAACTAGTTAAGCAAAACACTTGCCTGGTAACTAAGATCGGATTGAGACTTTTTAACACCAAGAGGAAGGTTTAGCCCTATTTTAAATTTGAATCCTGAACGTTTCTAGCTCTGTTAAATGACATTTTTCAAAATCTGTTTATTCCCTAAGTTAATAAATAATAAGTATTTTATTGTTCTTCACTTTCTGCTTTATAACTGTTATTTCATCCTGGTAATTGGTTGCCGTTTGTTCAAGAAACCTTCCGCTAATCTTGTCGAAATTTTCAGCCTCACTCCCGACTTGACCTTATACTTTTTTAACTATGTTGTTGTTGTCGTTGTTTCGAATTGCTCTTAATGCTTTTTTTTGTTGTTCGTTTGAACTAGAATTTGAATAGACTGATTGCTCGAAAGAGCTGAAAAATAATTGCATTTTATCCAATTTTTGATGCGGACTAATGAGCTTACCAAGAAAAACAACACATCTTTTTTCCTATTTTCTATTTTTTTTTTCAAACAGTTTGTACAATATCCATATGGTTTTTACTTCACGGTAGTTAGTTCGCACTGAAATGCCGAGAAAGAAAAGAAGGGAAAAAAGATTGGCAAACTGGGAAAAACTTGCAGAACTTAAGAGAAAGCACATATAAACATTTTATGCAGTGTAAGATTAATGACCAAATGACCTGACATAAGATATTTGCTTGTAGTTACCACCGTTTTCGTTGATACGCGACTTTGGAGAACAAAACACCCGCGGAAACGTTTCCAAAATTTCCGTCAGTCTTGCGTGTTAATAATCGACATATCGG
>JAHPZR010004177.1:100000-115324 GCA_019787425.1 Platygyra sinensis
CGAAGTCGTGCTATGTTGAAAACTTTTGCTCAGCACTCGCGCTTGACATCCGATTCGATTTTCTACTTAGGCGCCATTACAAGCTTTGTTTATCCCATTGCCAATCAGTCTCTGTTCTTACAAGAACGTACTGGTCATCTGCGGGCACAGCTGGTAGAAACTCACGCTTACTCAAACTATTTCGCTTGGAGCCCTTTCTTTTGTTTTGTCCGCCATTTTGAATTTTCAAGCGGGTTACCGCTGTACACTCGTTCCCAGACTCCTGTTCCCCGTTCCCCGTTCCCCGTTCCCCGTTCCCAGTATTAGTAACATCCCTTCCTTACGGAGAGTGGCACTTAATTTTGTCTCGGACAGTCAATTTACCAAGAAGTATAATTTAAATTGTAACTTCCTACGGTATTTACAATTGGTTTTAGTATGATACCCAAGCGATTATATGAAAAGGCAAAAAAAAAAAAATTCTGGATAACAAACTTACTTTTTCACAAGATAGTAGTTTTATTCAATTTTTTTTTTCAGCTGTCATCTATAATAAAATTGAATCTCTTTCAGTTTAGTTTTGTGAGAGAGCTTAATTTAGATTTACATAATCACGGCGTCGCTGTAGCGCAGTAGCGAATGTTGATGACTGCGAACTAAACATATTTGTTTGAGTTCGAATTTGGTGTTTGGTGTGTTTGGTTGCAACAAGATGGAAGTCGACTTATTTTTTGTTTATTTACAAACCCTGCTTTTCACTAGCGACAAAAACAATGCGCGATTTCGAATGGCAAACTATTCTCTTTGACAGTGGAAATTCGTTAGCGTGGACGGGACATGTGTGTATAAATGTGTGTGATCTTTTTCTTTTGTTTTTGTTTTTCGTTTACTCTATAAAAGTAAATTTAAGTTTTGTTTACCAACATAGGTCTCTTGTGATTTTCACTGTTAGCAATCAGGGAGATAACTTTGTTTCGAAGTAAAGAATAGTTTTCAAACTCTTTTCCCTCCCCATTGTCTCTCGCTAAAATTCGATCATTTTTTGTGCTTTATTAACTTTGATAAGCACTTGAATAAGCGCATTCATTGTAATTAGGTGATAATTATGAATCAATTTTTCCACGCACAAAATTTAATAAGAAAGGTAAAGTAAAACCTTTTTTTAAGTTTAAACATTTTTCCTAAAATGTTTGCTCTGATATTTTTTTTTCAATTACTGTCTGCTAGTAAACCATCACCGGTTTAATACGTCTGAGCGCTTTTTCTGTCCCTCATAACCAAACAGACTTGCTGCATTTACCTCGCAATTAATTGTCTGATTTAAATTTATAGGAAAAAGGCTCTCACTCAAATAAAGATTTTACTTTACTTGCTAAGTATTTGTGCATGTACAAAATAATCACGTAACATAATTATCACCTAATTACCATGGCCGAGGGGTCCTGCTACTGAGGTATTTAATTAAGAACAAACGGTTCTTTTAGGAGCCACTCAATTTGAAAAAGTCAGTGACCAACATGCATACACATGTATCGCGTGGGTTTTACTGAGCGTAATGCTTGATTTCTAGCGTTTTTTTTTTTGTACACATGCGTTCATAAACAATTACAAAGTCAATTCCGAGTCTCCATATTGCAAATCGCCGACATACCTAAGTCACTCTCGACAGACGACTCTCAACCATTCAAAGGACTTGCGTCTCTGAAAATCACGTAGGATATAGAGTGGTAAAATCACGTATATCGGTTAATAATTCAGGTTGTTCACGGGTCACGTAATGACGACCTTCAGGTCACAAAGAATAATTTCTTAAATTCACGTTTCACGTAAAAAAAATCAGCTATAATCACGCATCACGCAAATACCCCCTTATGACCCTCTAATTACAAGCACACTGTGTAATCAGAAGCATACTACCCGATTACACTGTCCAATTACAAGCATGATACGCACTAACATACACCCACTAATTCTATCTCTTCGTCCCTCAATCATCAGAAATTACATATTCTTCGACGCGAATCCTTATTTTTAAATTCCTTACTAAAGAAAAAAGAAACAAAACTTTTCCCTTTTATCAGCCTCTCCCCTTAGACAAAACCAAGAAACTCCCAAAGGAGCCGTTTATTAATATGTTTTTCTTTGCTTTAAAAGCTTTAGGAAAGCAGCTATAGTTCGCTGGTCTTAGCTTAGCTTCTCACGGAAGCGATTTGCAAGCTAATGAATACTGACAAAAGTTTATCATTTTCTACTCTTTTTATTGCTGTCTGCTGTTCACTTGTTCAATCAAATTTGTTTCACTAACTGACCTGTTATTAGAGTCAGAAAAGAAGTATATAACGACTGCAAAATGGCTGATATGTGTATCGTCTGTGAGGCTTTTCTACAATCTTGTCTAGGAAACCTTCTGTGCGATGAATGCAGGAAACCAGCGAAAACATCTTTAGAGAAGGAAACTGCCATAGATGAAGGCGTCGAAAACTCTCCGTTTAACTTCGGTTTTGCCCAGCAGTTACAAATCATGAAGTTTCAAAACGCGAAGAACAGAATTAGCCGTGTGAAACGAAAGCTAATATTCTAAGGCTTCAGAATTTTCACAGACCAAGCAATGGTTCTTTAAAGAGATCAAGAAAGAAATAAAGGCCCGTGGGCACAACAGTTGTCGATTTGCAAGCTAATGAATACTGACAATTTATCATTTTCTACTCTTTTTATTGCCACTTCATGGAAATGCCACTGCAAATTCCGTTATTATTATTATTCCATTATTATGTGTTGTTCATGTCAGTGAGCTTTTTAAAGTTGAGTGGCCTCGTGGTCCCAATTCATGTGAATTTGATGAAGTTGCGGCTTGGTTCCTTTCTCAAATTTTCGTAATTACTGAACATGTAAAACTATCATCGGCTTATCAGATATTTTTTTTTTTTTTTTTTTTTTTTTTAAACAAAAACCATTATTTTATTATTATTCCAAAATACAAGCGTTATTTACAACATAATGAGACATTAAATACACTTAATTACAAGACAAAGTAACATAAAACTCTAGTTCGGTACTATTTGAATGTTCCAGTGTTATTATTTATAGATCTAGGTAAGGAAATACAGGTATCTACTTGAAGGGACATCTTCTTTAAGATATTTAACTATTAGATAAATTTTAATCTATATCTTCAACATTATATTTTACGTTTAATTTAGTGACGAAATCAGAGAGAGTAATTGATCTATTGTGGAGTTTGCTGGAGTAACTGTAATAGCGCATATACAACAAGGTGTAATTGAGTTTTCTTAACAGAGTTTTGTTTGCAATTGAGGAGTTGGGAAAGAGTCCGAATAACGTTTCTTTAGCAGACGGATGTTGGTTAGTGTAATTTACATTATTGAACCATTGAATAACTCTTCGCTGGAAAGCTTTTGAGAATTGACAGTTAATAAATGTATGTTCGATGGAGTCTTCATTTCCACAATATAAACAATCACTATCTTGTTTAATACCAAAGCGACATAATTCTTTCTTGGTTACTATGATTCTATGTAAGAATTTGTAGTGGAATTCTTTTAATTTATTTTCTCTGCAAATCTGTTTTGCTAATTTGAAAATGTGTTGCCATTCGGTGAAATTTAAATTCATAATATTGCTCCATTTTTTCGGGCCGGTAGGAGACGAATTATTGGTCTTTTCATTTAGTAGCCAGTAGAAATCCTTTGCCTTTATTTTCTGTAAGTCAGTTTCAATATTTTCAGCTAATTTAAACTTAGTATTATGACTTCCTAGGTAATTTTCTTTAGGTTTGTCTTGAGAAAGTGCTTTAATTACTAAAGCTTTCGGAATAGCATTTATTACTTGATAAAAATTTAGGAAATTAGTTCTAAAGTCGTGTTTACTTTGAAACTCTTGAAAAGAAAGAAATTTTCCATTTTCATTAAGTAAGTCATTGATACAAATAATTCCTTTGGAAAACCATTCCCGAAAAAAGAAGGGTTTCCCGCCGATTAAAATTGCTTTGTTATTAAAAAGGATTATTTCCTGCCCTTGTTCATAGTTGTACTGAGATTTAAGTTCAGAGAAAAAAGATAGAATATCCTTATAAAAGGTTGGCAACTTAGGATCTAGATATTTTGTATCATAGTTACATCTGAGCAGAAAGTTTAATCCTCCAAGTTTTTTAAAAAAATAATCTGGTATTGATTTCCAATTAAGGCTGACGGGATTTAAAAGTGTTGGGATCCAGGCAAGTCTTAATGCCTTTATCATTATTTCAACATCAGTCATACGAATTCCGCCTTTATCGTAGTCTTGATAAATGCTTTCTCTCTTAATTTTGTCTTTTTTGTTGTTCCAAAGGAAACTGAATAACTTAGTTTTGATGGTGTATATAATTTCATTCGGTACATTAACATTAGACGCTGCGTACACTATTTGTGACAGCCCGAGCGATTTCATGATCAAAACTTTTCCGAACAGGGTCAAATTTCTTGCTTTCCATAAATCCAGTTTTGTCTGTAATTTCTGAATTTTTAAAACAAAATTAAGGTGCTTGTTCTTGCTCTCATCATAGGAGAAGTATATCCCTAAAATTTTAACAGGTTCGTTTAGCCATTCTAATTGTAATGGCTTGGTTTTGTTCGTTGACCACTTTCCTAGCCACATCGCCTTAGTCTTTTTCACGTTTAATTTTAAACCAGATATGGCACCAAATCTACTGACCGTGTTAAGGGCGTGTTCTACAGAAGTAACATCTGCACAGAATAGGTTAGTATCGTCTGCGAATTGGCTTATTTTAACCTCATTTCCAAATAAATTAATCCCTTTGATTTCTACTGTCTGACGAAGTCTGTTCGCTAATATTTCGGCCCCAAGTATGAAGAGATACGGGGAAAGCGGACAGCCTTGCCTGACCCCTCTTGTTGGTTTAAACCAGTTGGTGGCAAAACCATTATTCATTACTGCGCTTTCGATATAAGCATAAAAAATTCTTACCCACTTCTTGACATTCTCACCGAAATTGAAAAGATCTAATATCTTCCTTACAAATTATCGGCTTATCAGATATGACTTTATGTATTGGCGGCACGACGGACATTAATTTAGCTAAGTTTTATGAAAAAAAAAAAACCTTTTCGACTATAAGTAGCATTTGCGACTAGAGTTTTAGTCGTGTAACATAACAGTGATTTGATTCTCTACTCATGCCATTCGTTGGTCATTGACTTTTTCAAATTGGGTGGCTCCTAAAGGAGCCGTTTGTAATTGTATGGTCTTCATTAAGAGACCGTGACTAACTCTTGCTGTCCCCGTTGAGAAGGCAGTCGAATTGTGCTAATCGCAACTTCTCACGGAAGCGTTTTGCGACCTTCTCAAGATATTCAGGCCGTGGCAGACTGGGGCAAGGTGCATGTGGTATTTCCTCATGGAGTACTTTCTTCACGATCTCCGACGCTGGTTTGGAGATATCAGCAGCAGCCTCCTCCCTGACACGAGACTCGATGCGGGTCACTATGAGCGCTGCAACAGATGAACAGTGATTGTGGGTCCTTTGGCTGAATGTAAAGTCGCCATCATTCCATTGTGTTACTGCAGCCGGACAGCGGAAGCCCTCTGTTGATACTGTACACTGCCAAGCTGTGGAGTTAGCCTCTCGTTTTCTCACGGTGTATGTGTACCCCATGCTGTCTAGAAGTTTTGGGGTCCCGCGGGTTGTGGCTCGCTCGACGATCTGGAAACGACGGTAGCCTTGCCATCCCAACTGAAAGGTCTGCTTGATCCGGTTAGAAAACTCTGCCTTGCAAATTGTGCACTCAGTGTCCATCATATTCTAAGTCTTTCTATTTTTCGTAGCGTTTCGGATTCTATCAGCTCTACAAGCAAACTGACTCAGTGAAGAACACAAGGCCTTTTATACTTTCTGAAGGATCAAAATAACAATACAGGAAAAATGCTTTGTTTTGATTGGTGAACATGTTAGCGATGACAACAATAGCTCTATAATTGTGATTTTTTTCTCACCTGATGACGCACAACGGAAGCCGCGCTTACAGTTAATTAAGCTCTGTTCATATCAATATTTGTTTGCGGGGAAAGAAAAACAACAAGAGGAATTCAAACAACACAACTAACAATAACAAAAACAGCACCAAAAAGAAAAAAATTCCTAATGAAGCAACGCGAAGTTGATAATCATACAAACATACATTAACTATACACCGTTAGTTTATCAGTGGTCTCTAGTTATTGTTGTCAATTTTAGTTTCTTTAGTTCTCTTGCTGCTTTTAGTTATATTTAGTTGTACCTAGTGATATCTATTTCCTGTAAACATGACCGGCCTAGATTAGCTTAGCTACTCGCGAGCATGTTGTAATTTTACTTCTACTCTAAAACCAGCTCTGAAACTCAATAAAATATGTGTATGTTAACTGCGATAGAATAAAACTACAATACAGGAAAAATACTTTCAATTGAGTAGTACCTATTAGATATTACAACATTAAGTCTGGAGAAAAGTTTAGCATTTAGGCTTCGTTCACCTTACGCCGAACGAATTTCAAAACTGAGTTTAGTTCAACGGTTTCCTCTTTTGTCCACGAATCAGTCAAGAAAATAAACAGAGGTTTTCGTAAACTCGCTCTTCATACTGTTTTTTCATTTCCGTGAGGACGGAAAGCAGTTTGAAAACGAAACTTTTTGAAAACGATAGTACTGTCACCATAACAACATAATTTTTGTGACGTCATCGTTTCTAAAAGCTCCGTTTTTAAGATTCTTTCCGTTACCACGAAGCCTCCGTCTGCACTATGCCGAAGAAATTTGAAGGGAGGTCTCACTCTGAAAAGGCATCAAATGTCATTTCAGATTGGTGTTTTAGTAAAGGTCCGGCCGGGGAATATATATTTTCAAAAACTCCGCCACTAGCGCGCTGGCGGCGTTTTAAGATTCTTCTAGTTTTCACAGCGTTTTTGAAAAGCAGTCTTTTCGTGGCGGAACAGCGTGCACGTGGACGGTTAGCAAAGCTGCTTTTTCAAGATTCCCCGGCATATTGTGGACGGGGTCAAAAACTACTAATTATTTTTTAAAATTATTTTTCATAGAATCAGCACGTTTATTTAATTCCGATCTATTACTTTTCTCAATAACGATGCATGTACTTCACTTCACCTCGACAACTCCAAACTGCTTCAACTTTCTCCCTTTACTGTTTAAGAATTTTATTTTCAGATCTATTCTATCAATCAGCCACCTTTCTTTAAAAACCATTCTTACTTAAACGAAAAAAAATAAAACTTTCCGTTTAGTCAGTTACTCCTTTCAGACGTTTTTTTTTTTTTTTTAAACAACGCCATGTCTGTTTTCAATGATCAGGAGGACACTGTCACATTAGCCTGTCGCATTCATTTTATGATACATGTTTGAATAGAACTTCATTAGTACTTAATAGGCACAAAGGTTTTCATTGTGCGCGTTAGCCGAGAAAATATCACAAGTTAAGGCGTATTGTTGTGATCACTGATTAGTTTACCAAACAAGACGAATTAATAACGTTTGGAACTCAACTTGAGCAGATTTTATTTGAGCCTGATATTGATGCACGATGCACGATTTAGCAGGAGGTAGAATGTTTGCGAAAAGCGCGTGTATATGTAAAAAAAAAAAAAAAAAAAAAAAAGGGGCTCCAAAAAAGATCGTTTTTTCCATGTCTGTTTGCAAAAAAAATCTATTCGCGAGTTCAATCGACAATTAATTATCTAGACCAATTCACATTGTAATGAACCAACAACAAAACATAAATCAGAAAAACAAGCACAAATCAGTCACAACAAAATATGAGGCGACTAGAAACTGAGTGAAACTGTGTTAATTTTGCTCTACCTGTTTTTCTGATGAAACAACAAACACTACAAGTAGTCCCTCTTTCGCTTGGATGGAAGCGAAACAGTCACACTACGTAGTCTAGATTGGAACGATTAGCGAATTAGATTGGCAAAACAGACATGAACGATCTGCTTTTTTTACATATACACGCGCTTTTCGCAAACATTCTACCTCCTGCTAAATCGTGCATCGTGCATCAATATCAGGCTCAAATAAAATCTGCTCAAGTTGAGTTCCAAACGTTATTAATTCGTCTTGTTTGGTAAACTAATCAGTGATCACAACAATACGCCTTAACTTGTGATATTTTCTCGGCTAACGCGCACAATGAAAACCTTTGTGCCTATTAAGTACTAATGAAGTTCTATTCAAACATGTATCATAAAATGAATGCGACAGGCTAATGTGACAGTGTCCTCCTGATCATTGAAAACAGACATGGCGTTGTTTAAAAAAAAAAAAAAAACGTCTGAAAGGAGTAACTGACTAAACGGAAAGTTTTATTTTTTTTCGTTTAAGTAAGAATGGTTTTTAAAGAAAGGTGGCTGATTGATAGAATAGATCTGAAAATAAAATTCTTAAACAGTAAAGGGAGAAAGTTGAAGCAGTTTGGAGTTGTCGAGGTGAAGTGAAGTACATGCATCGTTATTGAGAAAAGTAATAGATCGGAATTAAATAAACGTGCTGATTCTATGAAAAATAATTTTAAAAAATAATTAGTAGTTTTTGACCCCGTCCACAATATGCCGGGGAATCTTGAAAAAGCAGCTTTGCTAACCGTCCACGTGCACGCTGTTCCGCCACGAAAAGACTGCTTTTCAAAAACGCTGTGAAAACTAGAAGAATCTTAAAACGCCGCCAGCGCGCTAGTGGCGGAGTTTTTGAAAATATATATTCCCCGGCCGGACCTTTACTAAAACACCAATCTGAAATGACATTTGATGCCTTTTCAGAGTGAGACCTCCCTTCAAATTTCTTCGGCATAGTGCAGACGGAGGCTTCGTGGTAACGGAAAGAATCTTAAAAACGGAGCTTTTAGAAACGATGACGTCACAAAAATTATGTTGTTATGGTGACAGTACTATCGTTTTCAAAAAGTTTCGTTTTCAAACTGCTTTCCGTCCTCACGGAAATGAAAAAACAGTATGAAGAGCGAGTTTACGAAAACCTCTGTTTATTTTCTTGACTGATTCGTGGACAAAAGAGGAAACCGTTGAACTAAACTCAGTTTTGAAATTCGTTCGGCGTAAGGTGAACGAAGCCTAAATGCTAAACTTTTCTCCAGACTTAATGTTGTAATATCTAATAGGTACTACTCAATTGAAAGTATTTTTCCTGTATTGTAGTTTTATTCTATCGCAGTTAACATACACATATTTTATTGAGTTTCAGAGCTGGTTTTAGAGTAGAAGTAAAATTACAACATGCTCGCGAGTAGCTAAGCTAATCTAGGCCGGTCATGTTTACAGGAAATAGATATCACTAGGTACAACTAAATATAACTAAAAGCAGCAAGAGAACTAAAGAAACTAAAATTGACAACAATAACTAGAGACCACTGATAAACTAACGGTGTATAGTTAATGTATGTTTGTATGATTATCAACTTCGCGTTGCTTCATTAGGAATTTTTTTCTTTTTGGTGCTGTTTTTGTTATTGTTAGTTGTGTTGTTTGAATTCCTCTTGTTGTTTTTCTTTCCCCGCAAACAAATATTGATATGAACAGAGCTTAATTAACTGTAAGCGCGGCTTCCGTTGTGCGTCATCAGGTGAGAAAAAAATCACAATTATAGAGCTATTGTTGTCATCGCTAACATGTTCACCAATCAAAACAAAGCATTTTTCCTGTATTGTTATTTTGATCCTTCAGAAAGTATAAAAGGCCTTGTGTTCTTCACTGAGTCAGTTTGCTTGTAGAGCTGATAGAATCCGAAACGCTACGAAAAATAGAAAGACTTAGAATATGATGGACACTGAGTGCACAATTTGCAAGGCAGAGTTTTCTAACCGGATCAAGCAGACCTTTCAGTTGGGATGGCAAGGCTACCGTCGTTTCCAGATCGTCGAGCGAGCCACAACCCGCGGGACCCCAAAACTTCTAGACAGCATGGGGTACACATACACCGTGAGAAAACGAGAGGCTAACTCCACAGCTTGGCAGTGTACAGTATCAACAGAGGGCTTCCGCTGTCCGGCTGCAGTAACACAATGGAATGATGGCGACTTTACATTCAGCCAAAGGACCCACAATCACTGTTCATCTGTTGCAGCGCTCATAGTGACCCGCATCGAGTCTCGTGTCAGGGAGGAGGCTGCTGCTGATATCTCCAAACCAGCGTCGGAGATCGTGAAGAAAGTACTCCATGAGGAAATACCACATGCACCTTGCCCCAGTCTGCCACGGCCTGAATATCTTGAGAAGGTCGCAAAACGCTTCCGTGAGAAGTTGCGATTAGCACAATTCGACTGCCTTCTCAACGGGGACAGCAAGAGTTAGTCACGGTCTCTTAATGAAGACCATACAATTACAAACGGCTCCTTTAGGAGCCACCCAATTTGAAAAAGTCAATGACCAACGAATGGCATGAGTAGAGAATCAAATCACTGTTATGTTACACGACTAAAACTCTAGTCGCAAATGCTACTTATAGTCGAAAAGGTTTTTTTTTTTTCATAAAACTTAGCTAAATTAATGTCCGTCGTGCCGCCAATACATAAAGTCATATCTGATAAGCCGATAATTTGTAAGGAAGATATTAGATCTTTTCAATTTCGGTGAGAATGTCAAGAAGTGGGTAAGAATTTTTTATGCTTATATCGAAAGCGCAGTAATGAATAATGGTTTTGCCACCAACTGGTTTAAACCAACAAGAGGGGTCAGGCAAGGCTGTCCGCTTTCCCCGTATCTCTTCATACTTGGGGCCGAAATATTAGCGAACAGACTTCGTCAGACAGTAGAAATCAAAGGGATTAATTTATTTGGAAATGAGGTTAAAATAAGCCAATTCGCAGACGATACTAACCTATTCTGTGCAGATGTTACTTCTGTAGAACACGCCCTTAACACGGTCAGTAGATTTGGTGCCATATCTGGTTTAAAATTAAACGTGAAAAAGACTAAGGCGATGTGGCTAGGAAAGTGGTCAACGAACAAAACCAAGCCATTACAATTAGAATGGCTAAACGAACCTGTTAAAATTTTAGGGATATACTTCTCCTATGATGAGAGCAAGAACAAGCACCTTAATTTTGTTTTAAAAATTCAGAAATTACAGACAAAACTGGATTTATGGAAAGCAAGAAATTTGACCCTGTTCGGAAAAGTTTTGATCATGAAATCGCTCGGGCTGTCACAAATAGTGTACGCAGCGTCTAATGTTAATGTACCGAATGAAATTATATACACCATCAAAACTAAGTTATTCAGTTTCCTTTGGAACAACAAAAAAGACAAAATTAAGAGAGAAAGCATTTATCAAGACTACGATAAAGGCGGAATTCGTATGACTGATGTTGAAATAATGATAAAGGCATTAAGACTTGCCTGGATCCCAACACTTTTAAATCCCGTCAGCCTTAATTGGAAATCAATACCAGATTATTTTTTTAAAAAACTTGGAGGATTAAACTTTCTGCTCAGATGTAACTATGATACAAAATATCTAGATCCTAAGTTGCCAACCTTTTATAAGGATATTCTATCTTTTTTCTCTGAACTTAAATCTCAGTACAACTATGAACAAGGGCAGGAAATAATCCTTTTTAATAACAAAGCAATTTTAATCGGCGGGAAACCCTTCTTTTTTCGGGAATGGTTTTCCAAAGGAATTATTTGTATCAATGACTTACTTAATGAAAATGGAAAATTTCTTTCTTTTCAAGAGTTTCAAAGTAAACACGACTTTAGAACTAATTTCCTAAATTTTTATCAAGTAATAAATGCTATTCCGAAAGCTTTAGTAATTAAAGCACTTTCTCAAGACAAACCTAAAGAAAATTACCTAGGAAGTCATAATACTAAGTTTAAATTAGCTGAAAATATTGAAACTGACTTACAGAAAATAAAGGCAAAGGATTTCTACTGGCTACTAAATGAAAAGACCAATAATTCGTCTCCTACCGGCCCGAAAAAATGGAGCAATATTATGAATTTAAATTTCACCGAATGGCAACACATTTTCAAATTAGCAAAACAGATTTGCAGAGAAAATAAATTAAAAGAATTCCACTACAAATTCTTACATAGAATCATAGTAACCAAGAAAGAATTATGTCGCTTTGGTATTAAACAAGATAGTGATTGTTTATATTGTGGAAATGAAGACTCCATCGAACATACATTTATTAACTGTCAATTCTCAAAAGCTTTCCAGCGAAGAGTTATTCAATGGTTCAATAATGTAAATTACACTAACCAACATCCGTCTGCTAAAGAAACGTTATTCGGACTCTTTCCCAACTCCTCAATTGCAAACAAAACTCTGTTAAGAAAACTCAATTACACCTTGTTGTATATGCGCTATTACAGTTACTCCAGCAAACTCCACAATAGATCAATTACTCTCTCTGATTTCGTCACTAAATTAAACGTAAAATATAATGTTGAAGATATAGATTAAAATTTATCTAATAGTTAAATATCTTAAAGAAGATGTCCCTTCAAGTAGATACCTGTATTTCCTTACCTAGATCTATAAATAATAACACTGGAACATTCAAATAGTACCGAACTAGAGTTTTATGTTACTTTGTCTTGTAATTAAGTGTATTTAATGTCTCATTATGTTGTAAATAACGCTTGTATTTTGGAATAATAATAAAATAATGGTTTTTGTTTAAAAAAAAAAAAAAAAAAAAAAAAAATATCTGATAAGCCGATGATAGTTTTACATGTTCAGTAATTACGAAAATTTGAGAAAGGAACCAAGCCGCAACTTCATCAAATTCACATGAATTGGGACCACGAGGCCACTCAACTTTAAAAAGCTCACTGACATGAACAACACATAATAATGGAATAATAATAATAACGGAATTTGCAGTGGCATTTCCATGAAGTGGCAATAAAAAGAGTAGAAAATGATAAATTGTCAGTATTCATTAGCTTGCAAATCGACAACTGTTGTGCCCACGGGCCTTTATTTCTTTCTTGATCTCTTTAAAGAACCATTGCTTGGTCTGTGAAAATTCTGAAGCCTTAGAATATTAGCTTTCGTTTCACACGGCTAATTCTGTTCTTCGCGTTTTGAAACTTCATGATTTGTAACTGCTGGGCAAAACCGAAGTTAAACGGAGAGTTTTCGACGCCTTCATCTATGGCAGTTTCCTTCTCTAAAGATGTTTTCGCTGGTTTCCTGCATTCATCGCACAGAAGGTTTCCTAGACAAGATTGTAGAAAAGCCTCACAGACGATACACATATCAGCCATTTTGCAGTCGTTATATACTTCTTTTCTGACTCTAATAACAGGTCAGTTAGTGAAACAAATTTGATTGAACAAGTGAACAGCAGACAGCAATAAAAAGAGTAGAAAATGATAAACTTTTGTCAGTATTCATT
Organism: Platygyra sinensis; assembly: GCA_019787425.1. Taxonomy (NCBI): domain Eukaryota; kingdom Metazoa; phylum Cnidaria; class Anthozoa; order Scleractinia; family Merulinidae; genus Platygyra; species Platygyra sinensis. The sequence goes on from JAHPZR010004177.1 coordinate 113,410, forward strand.
AGCTTGCAAATCGCTTCCGTGAGAAGCTAAGCTAAGACCAGCGAACTATAGCTGCTTTCCTAAAGCTTTTAAAGCAAAGAAAAACATATTAATAAACGGCTCCTTTGGGAGTTTCTTGGTTTTGTCTAAGGGGAGAGGCTGATAAAAGGGAAAAGTTTTGTTTCTTTTTTCTTTAGTAAGGAATTTAAAAATAAGGATTCGCGTCGAAGAATATGTAATTTCTGATGATTGAGGGACGAAGAGATAGAATTAGTGGGTGTATGTTAGTGCGTATCATGCTTGTAATTGGACAGTGTAATCGGGTAGTATGCTTCTGATTACACAGTGTGCTTGTAATTAGAGGGTCATAAGGGGGTATTTGCGTGATGCGTGATTATAGCTGATTTTTTTTACGTGAAACGTGAATTTAAGAAATTATTCTTTGTGACCTGAAGGTCGTCATTACGTGACCCGTGAACAACCTGAATTATTAACCGATATACGTGATTTTACCACTCTATATCCTACGTGATTTTCAGAGACGCAAGTCCTTTGAATGGTTGAGAGTCGTCTGTCGAGAGTGACTTAGGTATGTCGGCGATTTGCAATATGGAGACTCGGAATTGACTTTGTAATTGTTTATGAACGCATGTGTACAAAAAAAAAACGCTAGAAATCAAGCATTACGCTCAGTAAAACCCACGCGATACATGTGTATGCATGTTGGTCACTGACTTTTTCAAATTGAGTGGCTCCTAAAAGAACCGTTTGTTCTTAATTAAATACCTCAGTAGCAGGACCCCTCGGCCATGGTAATTAGGTGATAATTATGTTACGTGATTATTTTGTACATGCACAAATACTTAGCAAGTAAAGTAAAATCTTTATTTGAGTGAGAGCCTTTTTCCTATAAATTTAAATCAGACAATTAATTGCGAGGTAAATGCAGCAAGTCTGTTTGGTTATGAGGGACAGAAAAAGCGCTCAGACGTATTAAACCGGTGATGGTTTACTAGCAGACAGTAATTGAAAAAAAAATATCAGAGCAAACATTTTAGGAAAAATGTTTAAACTTAAAAAAAGGTTTTACTTTACCTTTCTTATTAAATTTTGTGCGTGGAAAAATTGATTCATAATTATCACCTAATTACAATGAATGCGCTTATTCAAGTGCTTATCAAAGTTAATAAAGCACAAAAAATGATCGAATTTTAGCGAGAGACAATGGGGAGGGAAAAGAGTTTGAAAACTATTCTTTACTTCGAAACAAAGTTATCTCCCTGATTGCTAACAGTGAAAATCACAAGAGACCTATGTTGGTAAACAAAACTTAAATTTACTTTTATAGAGTAAACGAAAAACAAAAACAAAAGAAAAAGATCACACACATTTATACACACATGTCCCGTCCACGCTAACGAATTTCCACTGTCAAAGAGAATAGTTTGCCATTCGAAATCGCGCATTGTTTTTGTCGCTAGTGAAAAGCAGGGTTTGTAAATAAACAAAAAATAAGTCGACTTCCATCTTGTTGCAACCAAACACACCAAACACCAAATTCGAACTCAAACAAATATGTTTAGTTCGCAGTCATCAACATTCGCTACTGCGCTACAGCGACGCCGTGATTATGTAAATCTAAATTAAGCTCTCTCACAAAACTAAACTGAAAGAGATTCAATTTTATTATAGATGACAGCTGAAAAAAAAAATTGAATAAAACTACTATCTTGTGAAAAAGTAAGTTTGTTATCCAGAATTTTTTTTTTTTTGCCTTTTCATATAATCGCTTGGGTATCATACTAAAACCAATTGTAAATACCGTAGGAAGTTACAATTTAAATTATACTTCTTGGTAAATTGACTGTCCGAGACAAAATTAAGTGCCACTCTCCGTAAGGAAGGGATGTTACTAATACTGGGAACGGGGAACGGG
>JAHPZR010004178.1:0-13849 GCA_019787425.1 Platygyra sinensis
AATGCTTTATTTAAAGATCTATTTTGCCGTACGGCGCCATAGAGATCAAATTCAAGCCCTGCAAGTGCATCAAATAGCACAGAATGACCAAATAGCAAATGCTGATAGACTGACAAAATCTGCAGTCGGTGTATTTTACGTACATCTTGTGTTTCTGGTTTGTTATCTTCCGCAGTTCTGCAGTTTTGCTGTCGTTGCAATCTTCAACTTAAGTGCCGGTATAAAGGTCTTTTCCATATCTTCAATCACCTTGTTATTTCTCAATTCATCTTTAAATCCTGTCATTTACTGTTGGAAGATGAGACACATTCGACACGCTGTCATGGACATACTGCGAAATGTCCTTCCAAGTCACAGCTGAGTAAAGAAGTCATATTCGAATTCTCGACTGCTGCCCGTTTTGGCTTGGGAAAAGTATTCTTCATTTTTGAAAAAAACATGATCCAGTTAACACAGATGTTGTTCAACTTTGCATTCATGTTTCCAAGAGATTGATGTTGGCGAATGTATTCTTAACCCCAAATTTAACAATAGTCATTTGGTCATGCGAGCTAACTGGGGATAAGATTAGCCTGCGTAACTGGTGCATGGGATCCGCAAGCGAGTGATTTTTTTGGCGGCGGGCCGCTATTTTATTTTTCGTAGGCTATTTCCTCGAGGAGTTTTGCGCTTCGCGCCTTCCGCCCGCCAAAACGGAGGCACTCGCCCGCGAAATTCCGCAATCTACGCAGGCTAGAATAACATCTGAACTTTTATGTAGATGTCGGCAGCGCTTTCGTTTGGTCCCGGCCAAGGGAATCTTAAGAGACCTTTAATTTCTGCTTGGCCAAAAGTCCCGTTCGCTAACAACATGACGACAGCAACCTCGCCTTACATCGGATAAGGATATTCTCGACCACACAGATTCACGAGTGAAAGTTGACAGTTACTTGTGATAAACATTGTTCGAGTCTAGTCCTACGCAGCGCTTTCGTTGTAGTCCGGCCGGGCCAAGGGAATCATCAGAGACCTTTCCCCTTGGCAATCTCGTTGAGCATAGTTCCCAAAGGTCTCTGAGGAGTTCCTTGGCTGGGACGAGACGAAAAAGCTGGTAAAACCAGCTACGAACAATGTCAGTCAAGTATATTGTCAAATGTTGATATATCAAGAATTACTGAGCTCGACAGTTATGTTCTAAGAGAACATTACTAGCATGTTCTAGCGCCACATGGTAAACATTGCATTGGACATGTAAAAAGTTGTATGGCTGAGGTAGAAGAATATTCGTTTTGCTGTCTGAGAAATTTATGGCGCTTGAAAATTAAACTCAGCCCAGATTGCCTTGAGTAAACTTCTGTGAACTCAGGAATTTGAATAAAAAATAGCCATTTCTAACTCGTCGTATTTTAGTTTGGAAAAGAATAATATTGAAAGTCCTTCAATATTCTCTCCAAAGGGTATCAGAATATGACTCTTCTGCAACACATTACAGTGGAACCTCGATTTAACGAAGTCGCTGGGAACCGGCCAAATTTGTTCGTTAAATGGAAGGTTCGTTATTTCGAAAACCTCGATATATAACGAATTTGAGGGGAAACGACCAAAATGTTCGTTATATCGAGGTCATAGTTAATGATTGATTTGTAACACAGGTGACTTCTGTGGAAATAATATAGTGCCAATGTCTATTAGAAATAATTGACAAATTGATTGCCGTTGACTGAAGGTTGCTGTCTCTTTACCATATGGATTAAAGGATGATTTGCTGACTGTTGATCTGTTCAGCGTTTATCTCCTGTCGCGTGTAGACATTGTAATTCGTTATATCGAGGTATATTTTTACGTTTGGGCTTCCGGATTATGTTCGTTATATCGAGGAATTCGTTATATTAAGGTTCTATTCTATACATTTTACTGTAATTTTGGCCAGGACGTAGAGTATCGTTCGTTATATCGAGGACTTCGTTAAACAGAGGTTCGTTAAATCCACTGTACTCAAAGCAGGTGATGTGAATGACAACAGATGAAAAATTCACTCGATTAATATAATAATTTGAAACGTGGTTTTTCTTCGTCTCCTCTTAACGACTAACAGTCGGCTTTGGGACCGTGCTGACCTGGACACTAGTTTTCTCACTTCGAAAAAAGTTCACCTGAATCTCAAATCCAAATACATCTCGAAATCCACTTCAATCTTCCTAGTGTTTTGCTTGATTCTCGATCGTTTATTTAATGAAAAACGTGTTTTTGAGTGTGCTTTGTGACATTATGTTTCTCATATTTGGTTCTGTGATACGCAAATTACCTTGGCAGTGGTATCTAATGTGCACGTGAAACAGCTAACTATTTGCTCAGGCAAATACCCCTGAAAAGTAAATGCCAATGTTAGGGAAGTCTTACTAGTATGTCACACAGGGTCTAACCAGTTTGAGACTGGGAAGGTTCCAAAACTGAACCTGAAGTTTTACAGGTCCAGAAAACGGACTAGATAGGAAATACAAGTAGCAGGTCACTTGTACTCGAAAAGAATGTGAGGTAAAATACTGAACGGGTTCTCTGTAACATATGACTGATATGCGATATCGCTAAATTTGACAATAAAGGTTGACATTAAAATTGTTCATTGTAAATAAAACAATTTAAACATGACTATATCAAATGTCCTTTTTTGTATATTTTAATTATTTTTTTCTCTATTTGTTTGCGTCAGGCAAGAGCAGACGAAGAGAAAAACAGTTAACTCCCTCGCTTCATCTTATTTAACCGTAGGGCGCTACAGAAATCAACTTCCTGCCTTGCGACCAAATAGCGAAATAGCAAATGCTGCCAGGTTACGAGAATCTGCAGTCGGAATGTTTTATATATACTTAGTGTTTTTAAAATGATATTTGCCTGCCTGTGGTAATCTCTGAATTTAGTCCTGGTGTTCATGTTTTTGTCATTTCGTCAATAACTCTGATCGATATTACTTAATTTATCTTTGAATCCTGTTGTTTCAGTTACTGTTAGAAGATGTAACACAATCGACCCGCATATAGTCCAATGATCAAATCGCGCCGCGCCTGGCTGTATGCGTTAGTCATTGTTGTTGTTATTATTTTTAGTTTCGTTTCATTTTTATTATTTTTGTTATTGTTGGTCTCAATGTCCACATTCATTCTACCCCTGTCTCTTATTCTGGTTTATAATATCGAGAATATTACACAGCGGCTCAAGAATATGAATTTTAATTTATTTTGCAGTGGTAAATAGAACCTGTTTTACCTGAAAAGTCTCAAGGAAATAAGAACATTCCAAATGAATTTTGCTCTGTTGTTATTTGACATTTGGACTACGATTTAAACTACGAGTTTTTCATCAGCGAATAGTCAACGAGGCACAGGCAACGAGGCGATTTTGTATTTTTTGAAGCCTAAATTAAGTTAAGAATAATATTCAGTTTAAAGAACGGCGCGCGGGTAAAGAGCCTGGGATCGAGATTGGCCTGGTTTGATCTGTTTGTCTTGCGTTGGGCTTTTGCGTTGTTTTGAGATCGTTCGTTCCATGCGTTGGAGGAAAAACGTGGTAAGTGGTAAATTTTATCCTTTGTTTCTTCGATTTAAAAATCATACGGTGAAAAACCATTGCTGTTTACATTTATCGATGCTTTAGGGAAGTATGTATGACTGCAGGTGCGAAAACAAAGCTGCAAGTTGACGGTGTGATTTCAATCAGTTCGCGTTCGGCAACAAACGACCTCGTGGTTCTTATCCCACCGTCTGTGGGATTGTTTAGCTCGGCGTCGGCAAACGGCCGTGGTTTGTGGTCAGAAAATTAACTCACCGAGTTGTGTAGCACGGAAAGCGGCCATAATTTGTGGTCAGAAAATTAACTCGCCGACAACTGCATGTATTACCATTCTATTGTTATTAAAGAAAATTTGTGTTATAAATCATTTGAACAGACTAATGTTATCTTGCAATAAATCTCCCGGCATTTCTCGTTATTGAAAAATAATGTTACATTGCCATTCATGTGTAACTGCCTTCGATATAGAAACAGGCCACCACAAATAAACAAATTGAATCCAGATTCTCGGACACAATGTTAATTGAATGAATGCATGTTGAATGAACACACCACTAGCACCCCCACACATTTTTGCGTGAACATAATTCCTAACCAACTTGGCGATTCAGTGTTATTTTTTTTATAAATTTATAGCGCGTGCTAACTGATCTCCTATTACAAACACCGTGGAACTCTAGAATTTGTTTGTTAAACCCATTTGGACTCAGTTGACATTGGAACCTAACTCGTCGTATTCTCATTTGCTCTGAAAAGAATAAGTTTGCCAGGTGATCACTCATTAGCAAACATCAGTGCGTTTGCACACACTTGCCTGAGTTGTAAAGAGCAAAGCCAAGCAACGATCAACTATCAACGATCTACTAATCGTTAGCTTTGTCAGGAAACATTTATTAAATCAAGTTCTAATTTACAGGTTAGATTCAGGACAATAACACCGTAAGGATTGAAAACGTTCGAGTTCATGGAAAAAGCTCATGGCTTTCACGAGGTGCTGCTTTACCAGCCCAGCAGTACGGAATATGAAAAACTAAGGTCATGGTACATAGCTACTTGTGTATTCAACGCTTTACTGACCATTACCACCATTGTCTCTAACGGCATCACAATCCAAGCTCTTCGAAAAACTTCGTCAGTGCCACAACAACTTAGAACATTGCTTCTGAGTCTTGCTGTCTCTGATTTCGGTGTTGGTTTACTTGGCGAGCCTTTCTACCTTGGGATACTCGTCAAGTGGTTACAGCAAGACATCACGACTCATGCTTCTTTCATCGCGTTCCGCTTTATCTTGTATCTATTTGCTACAGCTTCATTATTGGGAGTAATGGCTCTAGGCGGGGACAGATTCCTCGCTGTGTACCTCCATCTGAGATACCAGGAACTTGTGACTCACAAGCGAGTTGTTGCTGTGGTAATCTCAATATGGGTGCTCAGTGTATTTTATTCGTTACTTAACCTATGGGTCCCCAAGAATATTTTTTACATAATGTGTGCCATTACTGGAACAGTTTGGCTCATAGTCTCAGCAATGCTTTATTTAAAGATCTATTTTGCCGTACGGCGCCATAGAGATCAAATTCAAGCCCTGCAAGTGTATCAAATAGCACAGAATGACCAAATAGCAAATGCTGATAGACTGACAAAATCTGCAGTCGGTGTATTTTACGTACATCTTGTGTTTCTGGTTTGTTATCTTCCGCAGTTCTGCAGTTTTGCTGTCGTTGCAATCTTCAACTTAAGTGCCGGTATAAAGGTCTTTTCCATATCTTCAATCACCTTGTTATTTCTCAATTCATCTTTAAATCCTGTCATTTACTGTTGGAAGATGAGACACATTCGACACGCTGTCATGGACATACTGCGAAATGTCCTTCCAAGTCACAGCTGAGTAAAGAAGTCATATTCGAATTCTCGACTGCTGCCCGTTTTGGCTTGGGAAAAGTATTCTTCATTTTTGAAAAAAACATGATCCAGTTAACACAGATGTTGTTCAACTTTGCATTCATGTTTCCAAGAGATTGATGTTGGCGAATGTATTCTTAACCCCAAATTTAACAATAGTCATTTGGTCATGCGAGCTAACTGGGGATAAGATTAGCCTGCGTAACTGGTGCTGGGATCCGCAAGCGAGTGATTTTTTTGGCGGCGGGCCGCTATTTTATTTTTCGTAGGCTATTCCCGCGAGGAATTTTGCGCTTCGCGCCTTCCGCCCGCCAAAACGGAGGCACTCGCCCGCGAAATTCCGCAATCTTCACAGGCTAGAATAACATTTGATCTTTTATGTAGATGTGTTGATACATTATTCGTGGCTAGTTTTAGGCAGCGCTTTTGTTTGGTCCCGGCCAAAGGAATCTTAAGAGACCTTTAATTTCTGCTTGGCACACTCGTTGGGCATCGCGACCAAAGTCCCGTTCGCTAACAACATGACGGCAGCAACCTCGCCTTACATCAGATAAGGATATTCTCGACCGCACAGATTCACGAGTGAAATTGGCCACAAAGTTGACAGTTACTTGTGATAAACATTGTTCAAGTCTAGTCCTACGCAGCGCTTTCGTTTTGTCCGGCCGGGCCAAGGGAATCATCAGAGACCTTTCTGCTTGGCAATCTCGTTGAGCATGGCGCCCAAAGGTCTCTGAGGAGTTCCTTGGCTGGGACGAGACGAAAAAGCTGGTAAGACCAGCTACGAACAATGTCAGTCAAGTACATTGTCAAATGTTGATGTATCAAGAATAAGCTCGACAGTTATGTTCTAAGAGAACATTAGTAGCATGTTCTAGCGCCACATGATAAACATTGTATTTGACATGTAAAAAGTTGTATGGCTGAAGAATATTCGTTTTACTGTCTTAGAAAGTTATGGCGCTTGAAAATTAAACTGAGCCCAGATCGCTTTAAGCAAACTTCTGTGAACTCAAGAATTTGAATAAAAAATATCCATTTCTAACTCGTCGTATTTTAGTTTAGAAAAGAATAATGTTGAATAATGTTTTAGTTTCGCAATGGTATCGAATGTGCATGTGAAACAGCTAACTATTTGCTCAGGCAAACACCCCTGAAAAGTAAATGCCAATGTTAGGGAAGTCTTACTAGTATGTCACACTGGGTCTAACCAGTTTGAGACTAGGAAGGTTCCAAAACTGAACCTGAAGTTTTACAGGTCCAGAACACGGACTAGGTAGCTAGGAAATACAAGTAGCAGGTCACTTGTCTTTGAAAAAATGCGAGTTAAAATACTGAACGGGTTCTCTGTAAAATATGACTGATATGCGATATCACTAAATTTGACAATAAAGGTTGACATTAGCAGTGTTCATTGTAAATAAAACAGATTAAACATGACCATATCAAATGTCGTTTTTGTATATTTTAATTATTTTTTCTTTATTTTTTTGCGTCAGGCAAGAGCATATGAAGAGAAAAAGAGTTAACTCTCTCGCTTCATCTTATTTAACCGTAGGACGCTAGAGAAATCAACTTCCTGCCTTGCGACCAAATAGCGAAATAGCAAATGCTACCAGGTTACGAAAATCGGCAGTCGGAATGTTTTATATATACTTAGTGTTTTTAAAATAATATTTGCCTACCTGTGGTAATCTCTGAACTTAGTAATATATACTTAGTGTTTTTGAAATGATATTTGCCTACCTGTGGTAATCTCTGAATTTAGTCCTCGTGTTCATGTTTTTGTCATTTCGTCAATAACTCTGATATTACTTAATTTATCGTTAAATCCTGTTGTTTCAGTTACTGTTGGAAGATGTGACACAATCGACACACTTATATTCAAATGATCAAACCGCGCCTGGCCCCGCGCCTGGCTGCACGCGTTGGTCATTGTTGTTCTTATTATTTTTAGTTTCGTTTCATTGTTATTATTTTTGTTATTGTTGTTTTCAATGCCCACATTCATTCTACCCCTCTCTCTTATACTGGTTTATAATATTGGGAATATTACACAGCGGCACAAAAATATGAATTTTAATTTATTTTGCAGGAGTAAAATATTGACTTTCCATTCATACCACCCTTTTATAGGCCATTGCGAAATTGAGAGATTGGGTACTGAGGCGATTTTCAAATTTTAACTGATTGATAAACTGACACCACCACATGAAAGATAAGTCATTTGGCCAAGTTTGATGCTTCTAGGATGAAGAGAGACCAAGCTAAAGACCTTTAAACTATCGTTCAAAATCCATACAAACGTCTCTAATGAAAGCGTCCTCTTAAACCAGCTTTGTGACAACTGGCAAGTACCGTAAATCACCTACCACTTGAAAGAAGCTGAGATGACAATCACATATGTTTGCGCGCGTGTTTTTATGAGTATTACAGAAATCCTAAAACAATTTTATAAGTTCATCTGTTCATATGGTTTGGGGAGATTTTGAACCATGTTTGAAGATCCAGAAAAGCATCACACTTTGTCAAATCACTACTCTCAATCGATCTTTGATGTAGTGGTATCACTTTATCGTTTGATTAAAAACTCGCCCCAGTTCCCTACGCAATTTCGAAATGGCTTGTTAGCTTTTCTTTAAAGTGGTACTATGATCAAAAAATCATTTCTATTTTTTCTTCAGATTTTGAAAGTGTGTTCGCTTAACACCTAACTGGCAAAGTTTTGAGCTTTGAGTTTTATCCGAAGGCTGTTTATTTTGAGTGTAAGTTTTGGATTTCACGGTCCGCCATTACTCACGCTCAAAACTGACCGACAGGACATCAGAGGGTTGGATCTAGAGAAAATGACGTCATTTACTCACTAGCTTAAGATTTCAGCGTGTAAACGCAATTTATTATATATGCAAAACACGGGTTTTAAAAGTCTGAAAGCCCGAAACTCCCGTGCTGCATATTAATTCAGCCGCGTACACACGCATTGCATTCTTAAACTAGTGAGTAAATGACGTCATTTTCTCCTCGACCCAGCTCTCCTAAGATTTTAAAGTTAGTAATGGTGGACCAATAAATAAGAAAATTCCAGTTAAATAAACAGGTGCCTTTTGAAAATCAGAACTTAAAACTTGGGCCAGTTAGTGTTTAGTTAACATAGTTTTGAAATCCGAAAAAAAAAGAATTGTTTTTTTGGTCGCAGTACCACTTTAACTTTCATAAGATTTTTGGTTGAAAATTCTTCTAAAATTTGGTTTGGCGAATAGCACCTGTTTTACCTGACAAGTCTGAAGGAAATAAAAACATTCCAAATGACTTTTGCTCTGTTGTTATTTGACATTTGGACTACGATTTAAATTACGAGTTTTTCATAGGCGAATAGTCAACAAAGCATAGGCAACGAGGGGATTTTGTGTTTTCTGAAGCCTAAATTAAAATTAAGAATAATATTCAGTTTCAAGAGCGGCGCGCGGGTAAAGAGCCTGGGATCGAGATTGGTCTTGTATGATCTGTTTGTCTTTCGTTGGGCTTTTGCGTTGTTTGGCGATCGTTCGTTCTATGAGCTGGGTGGAAAAACGTGGTAAGTGGTAAATTTTGTCCTTTGTTTCTTCGCTTTGAAAATCGGTGAAAAACCATTGCTGTTGACATTTATTGATGCCTTAGGGAAGTATGTATGACTGGAGGTGCGAAACAAAAATTTGTGATTTCAATCTGTTCGCCTTCGGCAACAAAAACGACCTCGTGGTCCTAATTGAATTTGAACACCGTCTGTGGGATTGTTTAGCTCGGCGTTGGCAAGCGGCCATGGTTTTTGGTCAGAAAATTAAATCGCCGACGGGTGTTACTAAACAGAGTAACGAAGTAACGAGAAACCGAGTAACGGAAAAAAAGTTGAAAGGGTCAAAAATTTCAAAATCGTTTAAAACGGTAAAACGGTTTGATCTTGGAAGGAAATCTGTCACCTGATCGAGGTCGCTGAGGTCGAATAACTGAGTTCCGACTTCCGAGCAGACATCAGCTTACGATAATCACGAGTAGAAAGAAGTCTTTTCGGCTGTTACCAAGGTTATGATGATTATGGGAAAATATTTCACATTTCAGGACGGAAGGTCGCACACTGCTTTTCTAAGACATCTGCAACTAAGTTTTCATTTTACATTGTGTCTAGATACCTGGTAACATAGAAGTGTTTTTAAAATACTACATACCCGGCAGTCCAAAATTATTCTAGAATTTCCACGGAAAAACTTACCCAATCGTTTTTAAAAATTAGATCTTGTTTAGAAATGTCAAGTGATTTCAATTATAATTTTGGCTTTGTTGTTGAGGAAATTGTCGCGCCTGGGCATACGGGAAAATCTCGATGTGTCAACACTTGGAACAGTGAAATCCGTACTCTGACTCCGGTATTGATCAACTCTCATGCAGTAATTTCTACAAAAATTTAAGTTGGAACCCTATGAGAGAGTTCGATATTTGTTCAGAAAGGCGAAGCGCTTCTAAATAAGGTTTCTGCATTTGTTATGGACGAATTCTCTTAGCTTCTTCATACTATTAAAAACATCGACTTACGGGCACGCTTGTTCAAAAATATATACGCGGCAGTCAAAGTTTTTAATTCACGAATAATCAATACCTTGGATGTCCACTAAAATGATCATTGATCCGTGAGCATTTCAGCATTTCTATCTTAGGTCAGAAAAACGTTAACCGTTTAGCTTACAGTATAAATAACGTAGAGAACTGAGAACTTCGTCGCACCCATCGCTAATGCACCTATCAATGTTATGCCCGAGGGGGGGGGGGGGGGGGAACCACGGGAAAGGGTGGGGACTTTGATCGGAAACGAAAATTTGGAGTCAAACTTCCTAACCCTTGGAACCCTTACAACCAATTTGATTCCAGGTACTTTATGCACAAGTTTTCATATAAAGGCCTTTAAGATGTAGTTAAGGCAAGCCATAATTTGTTCTTCAATGTCTTCAGTAATTCTCACCTTGACTAATTGTTAAAACACAGCCTTAAAGGTGCACCATTGACAAGCAAAAATAATTTGTTTAGTCTATGTAACAGATGCTAGTGATAACTAGGTCTTTACATATATTAGAAACAACTATAAAGTTTAGTTTGCATTTTGACAATGAATGAAGCAGCCCAAAGTACTGTTTTTTTGTGTTAGTGGTACAACTGAATAAAACTTGACATTTTAATTATGATTGCCCAGTAAAGTTTGTCTGTAACAAGTTGGACAGATCCAGTCTCCTTCAGGCTCTTCTTTCAACTTCAAACATGACATAGTACCATATATAGTACCATTTTATTTTGCACAAATTGTTGTCACACCCAATTAATGTGCTGCCCTCCAAATCTTGTTGACAATAGCACCATGGCCCTTCCTCATCTTCATCACCAGATGATGTTGAAGAAGATGGAATGGCTTGAGCTTCACACCCTGGGCGTGTATAGTACTTCCCTACAATTTCAGGTAAAATGCACTTGCTGAAGAACTCAGAGGAAACAGAGAGTGCATTTTCCCAAAACTCTTGGTCAGGAAGAATTCGTTGCACAAAGAGATCTCTTGTTGTCCACACCACAAAATCACAATATTCAACCCCACAGACAAATATCTGGGCCTGAACTTGGTAGTAGTAGGCATGACTTTTGTCAAGATGAATTTTACCAAACTCGTCTTTCTTTAAACAAAAGTTTTTCTGGCCAGCAGCCTCCGCAATTGTGGAATTCTTATATGCATATGGACATTTTATTTCACATACACCCATCCCACAGCATTTGCAGTCAACAATCCCATCAGGAGAAGCTCCTAAGTATGGCCACCTTGGATCAATATTGAGACCACTGTCAGAAATTGTTAAAGACTCCTGGAATCGATTGATTTCTATCTGATAAGCTTTGCGAGCGCTGCCCTCATGTTCACAACCCCACCTCGTGGCCGCAGCTGAAAACTTATGGGCTTCAGGGTAGCATATGGATTTCACAAGACTCTTAGCAGGCTTAGCTGTATTTGTTTTGCAAGCAGACTTCAGATTGGCAGCTGTAATACGACCTGCCCGTTGTTGGTACCAAACTTTACTCTGTGACTGCTTTCTTGTTGAAGTTTCTATTGCTTGACACTCATCAGGTGTAACCTCAAGCGATATTTCGATACTGCTGCAGCAACTCTGTGTAATTCAACTGAATACACTCTTCTTTAAATAAGCTATCAGGCAAGGGCTTCGGTACATTATCAATTTCTTTACAAGTATACTGCTCATTAAATGGTGTGACAAGGGACAAGACTGCTGGTTTCACTGTAGAGCCAGAAATACTTGTAAAAAAGATTTTCTGCTCTTCCGAGGTTGGTGGAGGTGTCCTGGTATTTTGTATCCCAGGGTTTGATCTAGTAGCCATAGGAGTGACCTGTTTCTCCACCATCAATGCATGCTTCTTTTTAGCAGATGTAAAATCCATCTCACTAACAGGTAAGTAGGGAATTTCTCTCACATGACTTGGGAGAAGCCATTTGTTCTTTTCCTTTGTGCATGTGGTAGCATCTCTAATTCTAACACCAGCCTCCACAGCAAAAAGTAGTGCCCCCACATGGGAACACCCTTCACATAATCCAGCCATGCAATCACAATGGGCAGCAATAACAGTTCCACATTTTTCTGCCAGAAACCATACTCTAAGTGGAGTGTCCCGGGCTCTCTGTGAGTGATTCACCTGTCGAGGGTAGACAATAAGTGTTAATTTTAAATAAAAAAAATATCCCTTAAAAAAAAAGAATATCACTATGTCGTGTCAAGATCAACTATTAAAACAAGAGCATTATCTGAAGTTGATAAAAACAAAATGAGTCCTTTGTCTTGCTCTGACCTGTTTGCTTCTCTCGATCAGGGATCATAAAAAAAAAAAAAAAAAACTTACCCTGGCGAACACAACAACTTTATCGGCATCAACAGATCGTATGCATAGAGTATTCACCCATCCAGACACAAAGAAATTGTATGCGTCCATCGATTTGTAGGCCTTCATTTGGGTTTTTGTAGCCCACGAGGTTTGCAATACCAAATAGTTCACAATATCTGGATATTGAACCTTCGGCAAAAGCTCGATGTTTTCGGAGAAATCACTTTTTCGCAACGGATATGGGTCGAAGCCACAAACAGTTATTTTTTCCTGGTACCTCAACTTCGCTGGACCCTCGAGACCCGCAAAATAATCCGAATACTGAATGTTTACCTCGGGAACGCCCCCGGAAGCAGCCATTTTGAAAGCTTGGTTAACCCCCAACATGGCGGCCGCGTCTGACGTAGCGACTTTTGGTCACGTGGTTGCAAACAAAGAATACAGTTCTCCCCTTCGGCAGCATTACGCCACTTCTGTTGAATTAAATTTGATAAGATGTTCTAAGGAATACCATAGTGTAAAAGCAATAAGCGCAGAGGCATGAATTGAACTTTAGCGTAAAAAAATGCTGGTACGATATTTGTTTTGAAATCCAATGTGTTGTAGCAAATGATTTCATGGCTAATGCTGTACGTAGCTCAGCGTTTGTTGAAACTTTAGACAAGATAGTTATTTTCGTAACCACGCCAAAGTAATATTGTATCGTGTTTGGAGATATCTTTTTAGCGTGAGTATTTCTGTGCTATGCTCTAATGTGCAGAGAATGGTATGTTTTTGGCAAGATAAACGCATCACGTTTTACCCGAGACAGTATGTTATTATATTTAGCGCGAATTTCTGTTAAAAAGCAATAAGAATTGTTAGATCTTTTTCATAGGAGTAATATGCAAGTGGAGTTCTTTTTTATTTATTTGGTGAAATAAGGTAATAGGTGAAACAGAGATGTTTGGGAAGAACGCATGTGTTGTTTTGTTGTTTAACGATAGACAGATGTCGATGTAGTTGTGAAACATGTAAGCTAAGTTGACCTTTATGAAAGGGGTAAGATTTGCTAGGGCTATCGAATGGTATTCGCGAGAATGTGAGCGGTGCTTTTATTTTTGCGAGGAAGCTCTGTGACATAGTTTGTCTTGAGAGCAGCCGGAGCACTTTAGAAAGTACATGTAGAGATGGCGAGCAGCGAAAAGTTTTTTAAATTTTTCTTTAGCTGAAATTTTTTTCTTTAATACAAAGAAAACGTTTTGCACCCATTCGAGTAGCTTACAGCCAATTACACCTCAATTGTTTGATGCCAAATTACTTCAGGTGGCTTCACACGACCTTCAATGTTGATATCTAAAGCTTTGTAATCGGACATTGTGAACAGACCACGAGAAGACGGTAAATTGTTTGTTTTTTTTTTGTTAAATTATTCTTATCAGTGATGGCCTGATGGGCCGCTTGGCACATACACTCTTTTTTTATAATATATTTTATAAGAATATCAAGGCTGAAATTTGCG
>JAHPZR010004179.1:0-10000 GCA_019787425.1 Platygyra sinensis
CCCCGACTTTTGCTCAATTATTGGAAAACAGGACAGAGAGGCAACCGAAGTAGGCGCCAGAAGACAGCACCACGGAGTCCAGGAACAGGAATGGCAGACCCTTCACAGCACCTTTTTAAAATTCATCAAGTTTAAACAAAGAAAATTATGAACGTGACCGTGTTTGAATATCTGATATTTATTAGCATAGTTTTTTACGATTTTAACTCTCCCATTTGTCGTTAGTTTTAGCTTCAATTGATATGTCAAACACGAAACCCAGTGTTTGACCAGATTTCTAAGCACTTCAGCGTTGGTCAACAATATACTCCGCAACGCGTTCTGTTTTCAACTCTTCTAAGTGTTAAGAAATGTGTCCAAACAAATGAGCAAAGTTTTTGTTCATTCGTATACGGCCATGTTAACATTTTCCTTTGCGAAATATCAAGAATCTGACTTTTAGTTTAATTCTGTTTTGTAAAGCAAGCAACAACACGTTTGATCGCGTAGTGTGCATATCTATCTTTATAATATCGATAGGACCCTACGCGCGCTGTGATTGGTCAAAACCCATGTTTTATCAGAGTATAAAACATAGAAATTCGTGTTTTATTGTTTGGCGCGCGTAAAATCTATATCACTCGAGAAATATAGATGCGGCTCGTGTTTTCTAGGTTTCCCTCCTGTTCTCAAAGCCTGTCGTGTTTTATTACAGTGTAATACACGGCTTAGGCTTCTTTATTTGTTAAATAAAAGAGGCTACATTTCATTAAAAAAAGTTCCAGGAATTTCATTTCTCGAATTATTTACTAAAGCTTTCCTTAGACTTGGACAGGCATGTCGCAGTATGTCCACAACAGCCCGTCGAATGTTTCTCATCTTCCAGCAGTAGACAACAGGGTTTAACGACGAATTAAGAAATAACAAAGTCGTTGAAGTCATTAGAAAAGCATTTAAGCCGGTACTGGTGCCAGTGATTGCAAAAAGAGCAAAACTACAAAACTGCGGAACATAACAAAGCCAAAACACCAGATAGATGTAAAATACACTGACTGCTGATTTTCTCAACCTAGAAGCATTTGCTGTATGGCTATTCTGTGCTACTTGTTGTTCTTGTAGGGCTTGAATTTGATTTCTGTGATGTCGTACGGCAAAATAAATCTTGAAATAAAGCATCGCTGTGATTAGGAGCCAAACTTACCCAATGACGCTAATCAGCACGTTAGAAATATTCGCGTAGACAAAAACAGTGAAAAAAACTGCACTGAACACCCATATTGAGATCACTAAAGCAACGGACCGCTTGTGACTTACAAGTTCCTGTTATTTTAGAAGCCTAAAATTAGGCATCGGCAGCCGCCATTTTCCGGTTTTTTTCACAATCCGTGACATCTGGGTAACATGTTACACGCACGAAAATATCGATTCACCTTAAGTTTTCGAGTTCTGAGTAACTAATATGTTGAGAGAAGTGCCTATGCGAAGTTTTCAAGTTTAACAGAGAGAAGAAATGTTTTTAGAAAGCCAAAGTAAACTCCAGATGTTTCCACTGATTTCCGGCCGCCATGTTGGAGTCCCTCAGACGGGCTCCAACATGGCGTCTCCATACTAAACACTATAATTTTCAGTGATACCCTTTGCCCAATAACTCGAGTTCAGAACATCACACATCCCCGAAACTTTGGCACGTTGTTTATTTATTACTCTTCTACGATATTTCGATATTTCTTGACTCAATTTATTGAATGGCAAGCGATTTTATTTTTCACTTGCGTGATAATTAAGCTTACTTGCGTGACGTGAAAACCACCATAGTCAGTACAGCTGGTCTTCTAGTTTGCAACAATTTGCTTTACAGTTAAATTTTCAACTTCCTCTTCAGAATCCTCCCTAAGATTGCGGAGACTGACTATTATATGGCAGTGTTTCGTTTACCAGGCGTTAAAATAAGAGAAATATGATAAGTGACAGTAACAATTGAACAAATGCAGTCAAGGAACTGTTAAAAAGTTATCGAATCAAACAAAACGCGTAAGTTATTTATCTGGCCCTAGTTGTTCAAAGGGAAGGCAGCGTAGATTGTTTTGGCAACAACTTTACCACGGCATCCGATAGCGTTATCCACACTTTGAACAAAAGGACCCTGGTCTAATGCATTCACTCTCCTTATCCACATATAATTTAGAGATATATTTTGCAGTAAGATATGAACACTTAAAAAGATGAATTTAAAAGGTTTACATGCGAAGCTAATCTGATCTTATAAATGTTAAAGGACTGAGCCGTTTAGCTCTGTTTTGTAAGCAAAGCCATGATGCGCTTGATCGCGAAGTGGTCTTATTACAAAAGTGGCTCTCAGGCCTTTCAAAAAGTGCCAAGAATTAAAAGACTACTCCTAGCTTCTGTACCGCTATTCACTAGAGCTTTCTTTAGTTGTGACTGTGAAATATATTTCGCACCATGTCTAACACAGCGCGTCGAATGTGTCTCATCTTCCAGCAGTAAATAACAGGGTGTAACGAGGAATTGAAAAATAACAAGGTTGTTGAAAAACTGAAGAAAACTTTTACAACGAAACTAAAGCCAGAGATTACGACAACAGCAAAACTACTTAACTTCGGAAGGTAACAAAGCAAAAACGCTAAATAGACGTAAAATACACCGACTGCAGATTTTCTCAACCTAGCGGCATTTGCTCTTTGGCCAACCTGTGCTACTTGTATCTGAAGGGCTCGAATTTGATTTTTGTGGCGCCGCACGGCAAAATAAATCTTGAAATAAAGCATCGGTGACAAAACGAGGTAAACTACTCCAATAACGGAAATCAGCAGGTAAAAGGTATTCTTGGAGAACCATAAGTAAAATAACGAAAGAAATGTACTGAACATCCATATTGAGATCATAACAGCAAAAACTCGTTTGTGAGTCACAAGTTCCTCGTATCTGAGATGGAGGTGCACAGCCAAGAATCTGTCCACGCTTAAAGCCATGACTCCCAAACAGGAAGCTGCAGAAAGTAAATATAATGTGGAGAGAAACGTGGTGCATGTAGCAGCAGTTGAGCTCCCTCCCTGTAACCAGTTGACGAGGAGGCCAAAGTAGAAAGGTTCGACAAGTAAGCCAATAGCAAGGTCAGAGATAGCAAGATTCAGAAGCAATGCTTTCAGAGGCTTTGGTAACGATGAAGTTTTTCTTAGCGCCTGGACCGTGACACCGTTCAAGGTTATGGCGCTAATAGCGAGAAAAGCGTTCAAGACACTATTAACAATGTACCATAAACGTAAGTTTTCATGCTCGCTATCCTTAGATTGGAATATCGCCAATTCCTCACAAACTGGATTTTTCATAATTTTTTATATCCTCAATGCCTACAGTGCTCTTCTTCTATTACATAATCTCTGTGAGTTCACGGATTATCTGACGCACTTTAAACTGAACAATAAAATTGAGAAGCCGTTTACTTAAAACCCTTCGAGGTTCATCAAAATTCATTATAAGTCACTATTAGACAAAATATTTATTTTGGGAAGTTTTAAATTCTCTCTCTTTGTCCGAAACAGATGTCGCGCAGTCACTGAGTCTGAAAAATAAGTCCAGTTTAATAAAGTTTGCCTGACACATCTGAGGATTGGTACATCGCTGCCTGGTTTGGTTCTTTCCATCTCGGGCAGGAGTAAAATTCAATCGACCTGCGAGTGCAAATGCCTTCTTGTTAAAGAAGCATCACCTGCAAACTGGAGTCTTAATTCTGTTTCTTTTGTAAATTAGAATAAGATGAGACAGGTTCCTACTGTCAACTGAGCAAATAGTTTGAACTGCAGTCACGAACTGATTATCAGTAAAAGCACACAACAAAGTTAAGTGCATACATAAATGCAATGCATTTTCAGACACTTTCCTGAGACGTTAAATAAATTTAAATGTCAGCGAGACAAAACGGAGCAACACCAGGTTTTCTTTTGTGCTCAGTTCTAAAATGGCACTTAAGCTGAATCAAGTCACGACTGCTTCATCGTAACGGTTTATATTTTACGTAATTCGCTGTATTAAGTGTTCCTTGGATCGGTTCCAAAAATGTCATTGATCTTTTTTACAGTTACTGAATTTTACCAGTAGACAAAAACGAAGGTGGTTATACTGGCGTATCACCTGTTTACAATACTTTGTCCTTTACTGTGCACCAATGCCGGAAACAATTTTTAATTAAAGAGTCTGCTAAAGGAGGACAGACACAACCTTTGTCTAAGCACGATTTAAATTAGAGCCCAGTAACTAATGGGGTAGCGCGAAAAACATAAGATGCTTGCGGCAAAACATTCAACGTCCACTTCAGAATCCTCCCTAAGACTGCGGAGACCGACAATTATATGGCACTGTTGGGTTTAAAACAAGAAAATTATAACCAAGACAGTAACAATTAAGTTGCAGGCAAGCAACTCTGTTAAAAAGTTATCGAATGAGAGAAAACTTGTAGGTTATTCATCTGACCCCAGTTGTTCATCAGAAAGCATTACCTGCTATGAACAACTGCACCCAGCCCTGTTCTCATGCATTCACTCTCGTCATTTAGTTTTACTTTGGAGATATATTTGGCAGTATGCCCATGATAGCGTGCGGAATGTGTTCTATCTCCAGCGGTGTATAACATGGATTAAAAAGGTCTACCTACAAAGTTGATCTGATATACAACGGACAATATACTGATTTTCCCTCGATAAATATGAAAAGAAAGACCTACGGTTCAGTTATGTTTCATTTATTAACAAAGCCACAACACACTTTACCGCGTAGTGAGATTTATCTACACTATTCGCAGAGTGCAGCTACCAGGCGTTTTAAAAAGTACCAAGAATTTAATGGCTCTTTTAATGGTCAGCCAGCTACAGGTTCTCTTCTTCTATGCACTGAAGGTTTTCTTAGTCTTGACTTAGAAATATATTTCTCAGTACGTCCAAGACAGCGCCTCGAATGTGTCTCATCTTGCAGCAGTAAATAACAGGGTTTAACGAAGAATTGAGAAATACATGTAACCAGGTCGTTGAAAAGATGAAAAAAAAAAAAAACTTTTGCAGCGGTGCTTAAGTCGGAGATTGTAACGACAACAAAAGCACAGAACTGTGGAAGATAACAAAGCAAAAATACAATATACAGTAAAATGCGCCGACTGCAGATTTACTCAGCCTAGAAGTGTTTGTTATTTGGTCATTCTGTAACTATAACCAATGTACCATAATCTTATGTTTTCATCTTCTGTACTCGTGGGCTGGTATAGCAGCAATTCCTCCCAAACTGGGTTTTTCATAACCTTGTATGCGAGCTTTTTAGTTAGAAATTAAACAGCCTGCTCAAATAAGCAGTTGTTAAGGAAGCATATGAAAATAAAACAATTTCTTAAGAAAGTGGCCGTCCACTTGACGCCTCAACACCCTTCAGGCCAAAAGCCTCCAGTTGTATGTTCTAAATCTTTACGGCGTTTCTCGTATGTTAAATAATCTTTTTGAGCTCCTGTATTACCTGACGCAGTTTAAAAATGAAAAATTAGATGTCATGTTCGTACACGCGTCTAAAATTGTAACTCGGCCCGTTACTTCACTCGAAAATTTCGTTCCTGATTGCCAAAATTTTCATAAAGCCGTCATCATAAGACAAAATATTTATTTTGGGATGTTGAAAATTCCCTTTCTTTGTCCAAAGCAGATGTCTCACAGTTCAGTTGAAATAATAGCTCTATTCAATAAATCTTGCCCACGACACATCCTACCAGCAGGATGTCATTGACTTGCCGCCTCTTGCTAAATATGCTTTATCTTCCAGCAATAAATAACAGATGAAAGATGAATTAAGAAATAATATGACAATAAACACCTTTGTAGAGGTGCTTTATTCACAAATTAAATCAACAGGCTTACGTGCTACGACAGTCTAATCTGCATGAGATTGTCTTATATCCTCTGTAGGTCGATACTTTCAATCTAATCCCCCAAAACAGTGGACTTGACGAACTGACATCTAGCTGGCGGTCAGAATGGGATAAAACTGAATGATGCCGGCGTTGTGTAGGCATCATAAATTTTTATTCCTTTAATTCTCTGTTGAAATAAACAATGATCTAGGAATATTCACGAGATCATTTTTGCCTAAAATCGATAAAAAATTTAAAATATTCAACCAGAAGCAGAAAAAAAACTGATATTCTTATCTACAAAAAGTGTACTTAGCTATTTTGTGACACGTGCGGTACTTCCAGGAAATGAACTTCATTTGTGTGGCGCTGTACCGCTGAATAAATATTGAACAAATAGAACTCCTGAACTGAGTTGTAAGACAAACTAGACCAATGATTGGCAAAGCCAGGTAAATAATCTTTGTCGAAACAAATTGGGTAAACAAGGAAAGAAGAGCACATGATATCGATACTGAGATCGGCAAATTAAAGCAACATCTCGCTTGTGAGTCACAAGTTCCCGGTATCTGAGGTGACGATGAACCCTCAAAAACCTGTCAGTCTACCCTCAGCGCTAAACTATAGATTTAGCCAAGCCTTAAAGCGGAGATCTCATAGGATACTAATCATCTCCTCGACACAAATGATAACCTTTAAAGAACTTTACCAATAAGCCTTTCACCAAACAGAATGAACTTAACAAAAAACAAGCCTAACAAGTATTCAAAGCATTATTTTGCCAACGACTTTACAGCTATTCCAGAAATTCAGTAATAAGCATTTCACCAAACCAAATAAATTGAACAAACGAAACGCTGAAATCTCCATGCTTTATAAACAGAATATGGACGCGTCAGGGATATCAAATCATGTTCGCTTTTAAAGCATAAAATGGTTTCCTGACCCTTCTTGGTTTTCAGCCATAGCAAAAGAAGCAATTTTAGCAGTCGACGAAGCGGTTGACCCTACTAAGAGAAAGAATACTTCAAAACCCGCCTGGCCGTATTAACAAATATAGTTTTATAGCTTTTAGACAAGACTTTTGTATCACCGAAGACCGACAGAAAGCTGCTTGTTTACAATAGGCAACGTACAACAACTTCGACAAAGTAACTCAAGTGTTATTGTTTAGAGGTTAGTGAAATTAAAACAATGAAATCTATAAAATGTCTCACAGCATGGTTTGAAATTAGGAAGATATCTCACCGAAGCAACTTCACAATTTCATAGAAAAAAGAGACGAAACTTCCCAAAAGAGTCACTTACCACAATTTGCCAAGTCACTGTAGTGTTAGTTTTCCAGGCAGAAACGTTGTGAAGACTGAACTAGCATTTTCGATAAATTAATGAGTGGACCACTTTTTCCACTATTGTTACCGTTTTGTAATTTCTTTAAACACACGAAACGTGTTTGATTTTTCTTGTTTATCACCTGGTAAATCACGTGGCTCCCTCCCGCGCCCCCAGATTCTGTGTGTCCAGAAGAATGGACGGACGCTCGCTCGTACGGTGACGTTATCACTTGATTTTCTCCGGGTAATTATTTATCAAAATCGTTACCCATGGTTCTCCGCTAGAGCGCCACGCACGATGGGGCTCCTCTAATACAAAATCAAAAAAGGCCTTTTTCGTGATAATTATTTGCAAAGGTCATATTTTGTGTTATATATATCACAAGGGTGGTCAAAAAGATTTTCAGGAGCTTGTATGTTGCGTGAACGTAAAGAAAACAAACAATCATTAATTTACAATTCTTCTTCTTCTTATTATTATTATTCATTTTCTTTTTTTCTTTTTTTAATCTGTTGTAATATAAAGGCAAATAAATGTTGATGATGATGATGATGATTCTCTTTAAGATTATTTAGGTGGAACATTTCATTTGAGCTCTTTTGATCGTTACGATTGTAATGGGTTGTAGCAAAAAATGGATTGTCTTATGTACTTAACAGGTAAATAATTATAATTAACTTAATTTCTATCAAATGAGATAGGACCCATTTCTACTGTACTTTACGTCTCGTATTCTCAGTATTCTTTAGAGTTTACAGTTACCATATCGAGTCCAGGACTATTTTGACATAGATGTTTCTGTTCTTAGGACTTGAGTTATTAACCTTAACAACTTCGTTTCTTCATTGTACAGAATCAGATCATAGAAATAACTTACGTCCACGAGAGCAGGTCCCAAACTGACCAAAATGGCGTATCACTAAGGTTTAAGTATAAGAGCAAACCACGCGCTTTGTCCGACAACTTTTACGTTCACGAGTAAGCGATCTCCTGACCACAGTGGAAAGTGAGACCTAACAACCCATGCCACATCGAAAATATCCATAAATAGATAACATCGCCAGTAAACAAGTCATTTGGTGAGTATATTGAGTAATTTACAGCAGAAAACAACAACCACTTGAATCGGTAGTCGCTTAATATAGCTCGCTGCATGTGCGAATTAGAAAGCGGGCCCGTAATCAAGTAAAGCGTGGTGCATGTAGCATCAGTTCAATCGCCTCGCTGTAACTACGTGACAAGCAGCCCAAAGTAGAAAGGTTCAACAAGTAAGCCAACACCAAGATCAGAGACAGGAAGACTCAGAAGCAATGCTTTCAGAGCCTATGGCAACGAGGAAGCTTTTCTCAGCGCCTGGACTGTGATGCCGCTCAAGATGATTCCTGCGATGGCTAGGAAAGCGTTGAACACACAATGGCCAGTTCCCTCAATGAGATCCGCATGCAGGGAATTAATGCAGTTGTAAATGATGCATGCAAAAATGCACTTCCGAGTTTAATAACAGTTTTGTGTTCATCTCTCTTTTAAGCCAGTTTCGAAGAAAATTATTCCCCAATCAAACAGGACAACAGACTTACAATAGCATGTTACGCCTTTACTCAGCTGCGATTTGGAAGGACATTTCGCAACATGTCAAAGACAGCGCTTCGAATGTGTCTCATCTTCCAGCAGTAAACAACAGGGTTTAACGACGAATTAAGAAATAACAAAGTGATTGAAGACATGGCAAAAACTTTTACGCTGGCACTTAGATCGCAGATTGCAACGACAGCAAAATTACATATCTGCGGGAGATAACAAAGCAAAAATACTAGATAAACGTAAAATATACCAACTGCAGATTTTCTTAGCCTCGCAGCATTTGTTATTTGGTCATTCTGTGCTACTTGTTGTACCTGTAGGGCTCGAATTTGATTTCTATGGCGCCGTGCGGCAAAGTAAATCTTTAAATAAAGCATTGCTGAGACTACGAGGCAAGCTACTCCACTAATGACGAACACTGTGTGAGAAATATTCGTGGAGACCCACAAGTAAAGTAGTGAAAAAAATGCACTGAACACCCATATTGTGATTATCACAGCAACAACCCGCTTGTGAGTCGCAAGTTCCTGGTATCTCAGATGGAGGTGTACAGCCAAGAATCTGTCCCCGCTTAGAGCCATGACTCTCAAAAATGAAGCTGAAGAAAATAGATACAAGGTAAAGCGAAACGCAGTGTAAAACGCACCAGTCGAGTTGTTTCGTTGCAACCACTTAACAAGTATCCCAAGGTAGAAAGGCTCGCCAAGTAAACCAACGCCAAGATCGGAAACAGCAAGGCTCAGAAGCAGTGTCTTAAGAGGTTGTGGCAATGACGAAGTTCTTCGTAGCGCTTGAATTGTGATGCCGTTAAAAACGATAGCAGTAATGGTTAGAAAAGCGCTAATCACACAATTTGAAATGTACCATGTTCTTAAGTTTTCATATTCCGTGTTCGTAGGATTGTAAAGTAGCAATTCGCGAAAGCCGTGGTTCTTTCCCATTAACTCGTATGTTTTCAATGCTTACGGTGCTTTTCTTAAGTCAAATAATTCCTGTTGACTCCTGGATTGTCTAACACAAGTTAAAAATAACAAATTCGAAAACATGTTCCTGAACATGTTTTAGACTTGATCATAACCCCATTGAAGAAGTATTCGCTGGAAAATGTTTAGCAAACTTCGTTCTGGAGAAATTGTTCAATCAAACGCTGTTTCAAATTGGAGATGAAGGAACATGCACGCCCTTTCTTAACACATCAAGCAG
>JAHPZR010004179.1:15000-25000 GCA_019787425.1 Platygyra sinensis
AATGTTTTCAATCCTTACGGTGCTTATCTAATGTTACATATTCCCTGTGAGCTTCTGGGTTATCTGACGCACTTTAAAAATGACAAATCTCGTACACTGACCTCTATAACTTGACCACAGCTTTGTTGAATAAGAAATATTCGCTGGAAAGTGTTCCGTTCCGATTTTGCACTCAAAAGCGGTGTTTACCTACTAACTTCTTAGAGTTCATTTAAATTTTTATCAAGCCGTGGTTATAAGACGAAATATTCACTTTGAGAAGATTGAAATTCTAGGTCTTTGTTTAAAGCAGATGTCCTGCATTTCATCTTAACAAAATTACTTTTTTCATCCATTTTGCCTGACACATCTAAGAAGCAGGAAATCATTGACTCTTAATTATATTCTTTTGTAAATTAGAATGCGAAAATTATGATATAATATTATAAACGCTCATTATATTATATTTTAGTATATACCACACAAGTGAATAGTACTTTTCGCGCACGCTGATTGGCTAGCTAGGTGACTAGCCAAGTACTATTCACCTCCGAGCATCCGGAAAAAACAAAACAAAATGGCTTTTGCGGGCATATTGTGACAAATTAAGTTACTCATTTGTCCGCTAGTTATTCAGCTTGTGTCGGTGAAAGTGGTGGATATTTACCTCCACTTCGGTGACTAATTGTTAAATATACCATGATATTACGTGTACGTGTTCATATTCCGTACTCTTAGTTGGAAGAGCAGTAATTCGCTAAAGCCGTGAGTATTTTCCATGAACTCGTATGTGTCAATGCTTCTTCTTATTCTTGTACTTCTTCTTTGTTCCCAGCTCTCCTCTGGGAGAATACGTGGGCCATACGTATCAATGATTAACATCAATGATTAACAAATTCGAAAGCGTGTTCCGCTACACTTCTACAACTTGATCAAAACTCCATCGAAGAGGTATTCGCTGGAAATGTTCAGAAATCTCCCCTCCTGGAAATTTTCCACTGAAACGCCGTTTCCAATTGGCTATAAAAGAACATGCACTTCCCTTCCTAGTACATCAAGCAGTTAAAGCTAATCACAATTTTCATAGCGGAGCTCCGCGGCCGAAGGCCGCCAAGCGGAGCCCCATACCCATATAAGGAAACTGAAGGAAACCCATGACTTGATTTTCTCATGTGTATCATGGCTAGCGGTATTGCTCGTGGGCGCCGCACGACGACGATGACGACGGAGTCGCGCAACATGGCGGCCATACTCCAAGTAATAGGTTGACAGAGATATGCAGCCTTGATTTACCGTGTACTTTTCTGATATTGAACATCCATGTTATGATCAATGGACATCTGTCAAAACAAGGTATCCGCTGACCAGCATCACGTGACCATATCGCGGGCTCAAGTATACAACTCATCGAGATCATTTTTTTCGAAGTTGACCGCTGACCAAATACTGGTTTTTGATTTGATCGCGGGCTCAAGTCAGATTAACTTGTACAAAGCAGGGCAGGATTGTTTGGAAGCCGGTTAATGCAAGCCCAGGATTATAATTTATTCAAATTACAGCTTTTTCCTCTATACAAATATTTTTTGCGACTATGAAACTCACAACAGAAAGCCAAGCGATAAACAGAAAACATCACCGCAAAGTTACAAAACTCAAATCAAAATTCTACCTTTTTCTGGGTTAGCTTAATCGGGCACTGAACAACCCGTCCAAGGAGCTACGCTTTTAGGCTGGCCTAAATCTTTATATTAAAGTCGTCATGACAAACAAGATATTTTAAAGTGCCTATGAAGTAAAAAATAATTGCTGCTTATTTGAAAGGCCTTTCAAAGTATAGACGAATGTCGTTTTCTTTTTAGAATATCTTTTTTCGTTTTCGAGATATTTATGTTTTTGTGAGTAAAGTGATAACGTCATAGGTGGTTTCACTAAAACAGTAAAACACTCAATCAAGAATATCTCTAGAAATAGTAAAGCGGTGTTCTTCAAACTTGGCATCAGGATTGTACATCAGATGAGAAGCAAAATGACACCTGTCGTGCCGTTGCCATGACAACAGTTTTTTTGTTTTGTTCAGAAAATACTTCATTTTATTGTACTTACACATCACAACCAAATATTACAATACGAAAACGCTAACTAAGTTACAACACATAAAAGCAAAATACAAAATATAACACTAACAATATATTCCTGATTACACTTCACTATCATTAACAATCCATGTTACATTGCGATATTTTGTATTTACATTACATTTTAACAACTAAGCTGAAACTAACTAAATTGAAAATTCGCCCATTTCACCCTCAAAAATTCCATCTTTTTATTGATGCGTCCAATATAATTTTCTGTTTCATATTTAATTAGAATTTTAGCTTTAAAACCATTGATGGTTGGATGAATCTGGTTTCTTCTACAATCCCACAAATAGATTCTTGCAACAAGAAGAAAGTAGTTAAGCAAGGGGCAAGATCTTGAAAGCACACCAACTATAACGTCTTGCTGAGTAAGATTAATTGTCTTTTGAGTACCAGAGAACCAAAACAATTCAAAATCTCCCCAGAAAGCTTTAGAATAGGAGCAACTATATAAGAGATGATTCAACTTTTCTGGATACGATTTGCAGAAGGTACATAGGTCATGTTGGCTATAACCTATTTTATAAAGTTTGGAATTTGTATACAAGATAGAGTTAAGTAGTTTGTATTGAAATGCTCTCACATAAGGTTCTAGAGTAACCTTATGAGGAAGTATGAATGACTGTTTTAATTGATCAAGCGAAAAGTTAAACTCCTTTTGTAATTTACTAGCTACACTTGGTAATTGTGCCTTCTTGCTTATCAAAAATGAATAATATTGTTTTGATTTCTTTTCCATTACATCAAAAACCTGATTATCAATAGCCAAGATGGGGGACGTAGTTGATGGAGTGGCAATGATTATATTATTTCTTAGATAGTTTGGTACCGAATAGCGAAGCCCAGTCCATACTAAAAAATTTGTTTTTCGAATCTTTTTGCCGATTACATCAAAGGACTCAGTATTGTTCAAATAAAATAACAGATCACTTACATAAAAAACGTCGGAGTCGAAATAATTTTTATAAAAGACCGGAGAGCCATTCACGCGAATTTCTTTATTGTTCCAAATTATACTGTTCCAGTCCTTATTTGAGGCGAAGTCTTCACGAAAATCAGACCACCACTGCAAAAGCTCCGTATAGAATTGAGAATGGATTGAGAAGTCTTTAATATCAAAATTACAGTTAAATAGGAAAAGTCCTCCATATTTCGCTAGAAGATGACGCAAATAGCTTTTCCAGGTTCCTCTATTTGAACTAAAAATTCTCTTTAACCAAGCTAGCCTTAAAGATTTGATCATGCATTCCAGATCAACCATTTTTAGACCCCCATTCTCATAGTCATTTATGGTTGACAATCTAGTAACCTTATCAGTACTTTTCCACAAAAATTTATAGAGAATTCGATTTAATTCTGTAACTACTACTTCTGGGGTAGGTATTAATGAAAATAAATAGACCATTTTGGGAATTACGAGAGCTTTGATAATTGTCACCTTTCCGTACAAAGATAAGCCTCTGGACGACCAGATGTTGATAAGTTTTTTAATTTTGTCTAAATTTTCTATAAAATTCTTTTCCTGTAGCAATTGTATGATGAAAAATTGCTACATTTGCCATGACAACAGTTATGCCGCTGGTCTTGTTTTAATTAAGAATAATATTCCCAGATTTTATCCTAAACAAGGATCATCCACTCACAACAATCTAATGGGGAGAGTTAAGACAATATGGGAACCATGTGTGTGCCGAGCTAGACCCTCTGTCCTATGGCGTTCCATCTCCGCCAAAAATCAAAGTTGTAACGCAACATCCAACTTTGCACATCTACATCGGAGTTTGTCATGTCAACATTGATATTCGCGTAAATCAACTTCGAACTTAACAACACAATGTCGGTAAATACAAGTCAACTTCCAACTTCAACGATCAACTCTGCATTTTACGTCGCTAAAACCAAGTTTTCAGGTCAACTTTACATTTCGTGTCGTCAATACCAAGTTTGTAAATTTAGAACATCATTAAAATGTCCAACAGCGTGTGTGAACCTATGATAAATCATCAATAACGCAATGTTGGACTTTGCCGGCTCAAGTTCAACATTGTAACGTCATGTTCGTCTTTACATCCCAAAGTTGAATGTTGAGCTCTTTCCGCGAGCCCAAATCCGCCAATAATTATGGGATAACAAAACTGACGTCATTTATTCTCGCAGCGTCACGCACGTGGTGTTCGGTTGCAGTTCTCAGGAATTGTCACGTTTCTCAACATTTAGTTCCTTAATATTTACATATTAAATGAAGAACCAGAACAACGGCCAACTGAATCACTTACGAGATACGCTTCTCCGGGTAGCAAACTGGCTTACCTGTTTGCAGAACAGCCAGAATAACCACGCAGAAGGTAGACTCCGCTGAGTATTTAGATCGAGTAAGCTACTGCATGCAGCTTGCATTCCTGTTTTACCTCACTGAGAAGGGCCGTAGCCAAAAAAAAAAAATGATTGAGGCAATGTCAGTGGTTAAATTACCTTCCTGTGTATATTAAGGGTGTTTATGATGATTATAAACAACAGAAACGAAAGAAATAACTGAGGTAAGTGCTTCGCTTTGCCTGCTACTATAAACTACTACGACCCCGGAATGAAACCTCAGACATTTATTTCCTCATTAACTTCAAAAGCTGCCATTTAGGATTTCAGCAAAAAAAAAAGTTATTGGTAATTTTACATTGAAAGATAATGAATTATTTGTTCTTGATTTTTCTGTGTATATATGATACCCGTGACAGAAATCTATCTACTGTACTTGCAAATAGTTCTAATCATAGCCGGGCCCCGCGTCACAATTTAGAATGCAAGTTAGCAACACATTCACAGTAAACGTCATATTTTGTCCCTCAAAAGCAAATACCTGGGCCGGGTTGTTCGAAAGCCGGTTAAAGTTAACCCAGGGTTAAACGTTAACTGAAGCATTATTTTCCTGTAAATGTTTTGTGTAGTTTGAGCTTACTACATCTCAAAACTAAAGGGCAAACAATATAAACAGAACACCGCACCAAAAAGTTATAAAACTGAAATCAAAATTAGCGCTAACCCTGGGTTAGCTTAATCGGGCTTTGAACAACCCGGCGCTGGAGACTTAAAAACAGATCTTGCAATAGAAATGAGCCCAAACAATACACTAAAGGTCGGCACACACAATGGGACTAGTCCCTGCGACTCGTTTAACAATGCTATGTTTAAGTGGTTTTGAACTATATTCTCGTTGGGTGCCCCTGTTAAGTCGGCACACACGATGGGGACTAGTCCCTACGACTAGTCCCTGCAACAAGTCGCAAGGACTAGCCGCATCGTGTGAACTGGCAACTAGTCCTTGAAACAAGTCGCAGGGACTAGTCGCATCGTGTGAACTGGCCATTTTTACCACAAAATCTAGCCGCAGAGACCAAAATTTGGTCCCTACGACTAGTCCCACGAATTCAAACTGGTCTGAATTCGTGGGACTAATGGCAGGGACTAAAGTTGGTCCCTGCGACTAGATTTAGAAGCAGTTCACACGATGCGACTGGTCCCTGCGACTAGTCGCAGGGACTAGTTGCCAGTTCACACGATGCGGCTAGTCCTTGCGACTTGTTGCAGGGACTAGTCGTAGGGACTAGTCCCCATCGTGTGTGCCGACTTAACAGGGGCACCCAACGAGAATATAGTTCAAAACCACTTAAACATAGCATTGTTAAACGTGTTTTAGTACTTAGACGGTGAATGTGGGCATATTTTTATCCCCTATAAATTTTTCATCTGTTCGGATTTCCTAGCTGAAAGTCCAGTGATCCGAAAATTATAGGGATCAAACCTTACCTGTTCGAAAATTTCAGCCAGAAAAAAGGCTCCCGAAAATTCTAGGTGACCTTTTTAGGGTAAAAATCCGTTGAAAATGGGCAATTTTACCATTTTTTAGATGTTCGAAAATCCTAGGAGAGGCAGGCAAGTAAGTAATTTTACAACAAATGTTCCGAAAATTCTAGATCTCAAATCGTCTTCCGAACAGATATTTTTCCGAAAATTGTCGTTGGGTGCCCCTGACTTAACACATGGCAAATTATAGAGGTGTCAAACTCAACGAAGCGACATGCAGATAACAGCGGAAATCACGCAGACCTATGACGTCTTAAAATCTGCCATAGCACGATCTAACGGCTCTGTTTTCTCCTTAAAACACAATGCAAAGTGCCCTTAATAAACAAGAGTGAAGCGATAAAAAGGTCGAAAGACCGAAAAATAAACGGCAAATGTACAAATGCCGTGAACCGTGGGAGTCGTGTTTGGCCTGTCCATTTTATTCACCGTTTTTGTTGTTTATAGTCATCATAAACACCCTAAATATACACAGGAAGGTAATTTAACCACTGACATTACCTCAATCATATTTTTTTTTTGGCTACGGCCCTTCTCACTGAGGGAAAACAGGAATGCAAGCTGCATGCAGTAGCTTACTCGATCTAAATACTCAGCGGAGTTTACCTTCTGCGTGGTTATTCTGGCTGTTCTGCAAACAGGTAAGCCAGTTTGCTACCCGGAGAAGCGTATCTCGTAAGTGATTCAGTTGGCCGTTGTTCTGGTTCTTCATTTAATATGTAAATATTAAGGAACTAGTTGTTGAGAAACGTGACAATTCCTGAGAACTGCAACCGAACACCACGTGCGTGACGCTGCGAGAATAAATGACGTCAGTTTTGTTATCCCATAATTATTGGCGGATTTGGGCTCGCGGAAAGAGCTCAACATTCAACTTTGGGATGTAAAGACGAACATGACGTTACAATGTTGAACTTGAGCCGGCAAAGTCCAACATTGCGTTACTGATGATTTATCATAGGTTCACACACGCTGTTGGACATTTAAATGATGTTCTAAATTTACAAACTTGGTATTGACGACACGAAATGTAAAGTTGACCTGAAAACTTGGTTTTAGCGACGTAAAATGCAGAGTTGATCGTTGAAGTTGGAAGTTGATTTGTATTTACCGACATTGTGTTGTTAAGTTCGAAGTTGATTTACGCGAATATCAATGTTGACATGACAAACTCCGATGTCGATGTGTAAAGTTGGATGTTGCGTTACAACTTTGATTTTTGGCGGAGATGGAACGCCATACTGTCCCACTTTAAAAGATTGCAAATGGAGATATTTGGTTTTTCACGGAAAAAGACTGGAGCCGAGAGTGTTGCCATAGCAACGACATCGCAGGTGTCATTATGTTTCTTTTGTGATGTACATTTCTGGTGCCAAGTTTGAAGAACACTGCTCCAATATTTCTGGAGATATTCTTGATTGAGTGTTGAACTGTTTTAGTGGAACCACCTATGACGTCATCACTTTCCTCATTTGCATAATACAAAAAACGTAAAACTCTACAAAGAAAAAAGATATTCCCAAAAGGAAAACGCCATTCTTCTTTACTTTGAAAAGCCTTTCAAATAAGTAGTAATTATTTTTTACTTCATAGGCACTTTAAGTTTCAAATTCCTTGTCTTCCCTTACAACAGTTGTCTCACATTTCATCTCTAAATAGAGCTTTGTTTATTAAATGTTTCCTGGAAAATTTAGCAATTAGTATATCATTGATATGTTGCCTGGTTTTATCCTTTACGTCTCGTGCAAGTGTACATTTCAATCTACCTCTGTGTGCAAATGCACTGATTTTGTTGATGAGTGATCACCTAGAAACCTTTGTCATAAACGTCAGCAGACCCTTCATCTTATATTCTTATCAGAGCAAGTTAAAGTTCCAATATCAACTGAGTCTAAGTGGCTTTAGTCAATAAATTCTAGTGTTTCACAGGTGTTGGTAGGCGGAGATGAGGGCTCATTGCGCAAGCGCTATAAACTTCTAAGACAAAAACACTGAGTAACTGAAATCAACATTCTGCTCTACAAACTACAATGACGTGCTCAGCGAAATGTCTATTATGTGGTTCTTTGAGATAATTACTGCCGGTGAGTTAAACCTGTGACACATCTACATGTAACAGCGGATCTTACTCTCAGTATTATTGGTGTAGTAAAGCGGAAATCATGGCGAAAATCCGCGAATCTGATTGGTTCTGTAATCGTTTTCTATTCGCTGAGAGGCAATGATCACCAGAGCTCTGGCCTTAAAACTGGTTATAATTCTTAATTTTAGGCTTAGAAAAACACAAAATTATAGGTTATGTCTTGTAATTATTTTGAGTGTGTACCAAAACGATGAGACTACTCGCCATCGTTTTCTATGATCGATAGTTAACTCGGCGAGGCCGAATATTCGCTCACCGAGCCGGAAATCCGAACTCAAAACTTCATTTTGTACGTTTATATATTCTTCAGACCTGTAGAAACAAGGTACTTTTCGCGCCACGCTGAATTTTACAAGAATTTTCACCTAAAATTCATGCAACAATGAAAGGAAAGGAAAAGAAAAATGGTCTTGAGTGAAAATCTAATATATCTTTGCCAATATCCAACGTACAAAAATACAAATTTGTAGATTTCCTCTACACTGAGAAGCAGTGGAAAGTTCCAATGAATACCCAGACCAACACTCGGTCTTCTCGCGGGGGGTTTACGTTTACTGGAAGGTAAGAGTTTTATTTTCTCGTGTTAATTGACAATTATTGAATGAGGCTGAGTAGGATATGAAGAATTCGGCAGATCAAGGAGGATTTTATCCACAGAGGACGAAGGCCGAGATGGATAACACCCTCCAAGATCAGCAGAATTCTTCATATCCTACAAAAGCCGAATTTAAGAGCGTGTCCGTGTAAGAACCGACCACTCAAATTTTCGTGGAAAATGGATTGCCTTCATTTTTTCTACACAAGTCAAACAACGTATGCAATGAACGAAAATGCCCTTTATTTCGATAGATTCGCTTTTTTAATTTTTTTAGGAATTTTTTTTGTAGGCACCCCGAAAACCACAAAAACCGGAAATTGAAACCCCAAAAATTGGGGGTTACGTTATGCTTGCTCAAACTTTGCACATTTGATGAAACGACCTAATTCTTTCAGAATTACTGCATAATTCTTTCTTCTTTCCACACAACTAAAAACTATCTGCTTATCTTAAACGCAAGCCATGTTATGACGTCTTAACGTGATCCTCTTAAAGACGTCTTTGCCATCTTTGCTGATATAGCCTCCAAACAAACAGATTTTTTTCAAAAGTGGGACCTCTTCATGAATGATGACTGTTATCAGCGTAATGTACTAGGCCTAAGCTACAAATATCTGTATTAAAAGTTGTGGGCACTCATAATTTTGACACGCAAAAAATTCGACAAAGTAGCGGAAATTTCAACAATTTGTGTGGAAATGACGAATCTCATCCGTTGACTAAAATGCGGTTTTGAGTTTCTCAGCGAACTTTTTGACATTACCTGATTAGATTTATTGAGTTTTAACGCTTGGAGAACTCGATGAGACTTATTTTACGCCAAAATATCGAGAAATCTCTCAAGCCTCACGTTTCTTTTGACTGACCACTACCGATCGTCATCACGACCGTTCCGTCACGCATCACGCATTCTTGGTTGAAGAAGGCGTTGATTTAAAATGTCTTATCCTCATAGAAATGAGCAGCCTTTTATGATTATTTCATACTTTTTCAACACCTTTTCCTTTTATTTTCTTGTTTCTTTTTATAAGATTTCTGTAATATTAATTTTAGTTGAGTCATCGCCGAAGCCGGTAGTGTAAACAGTTGGGGTCAATGTCAACAACAATCGTTCGCTAACTCACATTTGACCGTTCGGGAGACTCTTTTCCGCTAATAATTAAAGTTGCTAATAAATCAGGAGAGCTCATAGAGAGATTTTAACCCTAACTGATATCCGAAAAAGTGGACCTTTTTACGGAAGCCATGCCTTTCCGATGCTTCTAATTAAACAACAAATTT
>JAHPZR010004179.1:27500-47427 GCA_019787425.1 Platygyra sinensis
TTGCTCTTTAATGTATGAATATTTCAATTCCTTCCTGCCCAATTAACTCGTTTGCAATTTGCCGATGTAACTTCATTTTTTCCTTAAAATAGTAATATAATTAACTCCCTGAATGTTAATCGTCACTCATCGTCTTGTATTACAACGATTTTCAGTGTAAATAAAGCAAATGTGGTCTAGCTTTGGATAACCTTTCGTGTTTTTTCCTTTCCGCCTAATTTGCATAACCCGTAATCGGCCCGTGGGCATTACGGGAGAATAATGCCTTGGCGTGAAGCTGCACTTAGCCAATCAGAGCGCGCGTTATATCGGCTACAAACACTAGCCATATAATAAACTGTGATAAAACACTCCGGTCATTCGAGAACACTCGAGAAATGTAGAAAACAATCGCCTGCGGCTCATTTTTAGCAGATATAAATAATCAAAAGTCGAATTTTGTTTAAAAAAACCACCTTTCACCCTATAATATTTTGCTGCGAAAAGAGGGACGGTCATTCCAAACGTGAGAGGATGAAAATAATTGCCCTGCATCTAAAATGCGCGTTTGCTGGCTATTACTAAAAACCGCTACCAATTCTTCAAATAACGGCTATTTTCCGCTTATCCTCACGTGACATGTCACGTGACCTGCCAGAAGTACCAATTATACTTTGAAATTTTCAGGACGTTAAAATCTAACTGTGTGCTAAATTTGGTTCCATTGGCATTTAAACCTTTTGAAATATAATTAATAGGTTATTTTCACCAGTAAGAAGCCTTTGACCCAGGCCTTAAACTACTTGAGTTAGGTGGGTACAGTTTGTAAGCGCGACAATGTAATTCATCACTCTGCTGGAATTTTTCTTTCCCTTCGTCTTTGCGCATTTTTTTCAGTCATCCTCCCTCGCATGAATATTTTTCTCCCCACACTCCCCCTCGTCACATTTCTAATGGTCCGTCCCTTTCGAAAACTATTATTGCGAGATTTTACCTGAAGGCTCTTTTGACGTCGCTCAGCGTGGCCTTTGTGCCAATATCTCGTTCACGTTTCAAGCAACGCCAAATTCCTCCACTCAGAACATTTACCAATGTTTTGCGGGTTTTTGTAAATTTTTGGGTGATTTTTGGGCATTTTGTGAAAGAGATATTTTTTCTTGAAAGATAGATTAAATTGAGGAAAATATGAAATGTTGAAGATTTGATGGATTTGGAAAATTGAAATTTAAAGTGAAGAATTAATAGACGGACACCAAACAGTCCCCTACCAACCTGGCGCTCTTTTTTGAGGGGGTCAACTGTCTGGTAGTGTTCCCAACCCATTTTAATCTTATCAATTCCCTTTTAAAACTACTTCAAATTTCACTCCTAATCAGGTAGAATCCCCCCTTAAGTTAATTTGATTTGCCGGGGGGGATTGCAATCGTGCCAACAGTCAGGTTATGAAGCAATTTCATGTAAAGTTAGCTACGATTTTGCAATTTTAGCACCATCATCTTTTCGTGCAGATAAACATTGTAATTCGGCATGTAAGCGCAGGTGAACATACTTCCGGGAACTTTCTCAGTTGTGGTTTTCACTTTTTTCCCCTCTCCCTTCGCCAAACAGATCAGTTTAAAAGCGTCCTTGCACTAAGAAATATCATATCGCCTTGCACTAAAATACCACAATAGGCTCATCTAATTTATTAGTAATTGAAATTCATGAAAAGAAACTCACTAAAGAAATGTCAAATGTGAGTAGTGAACAAATGATGTTGACATTGACCGCAAGTGTTTACACTACCGGCCTTAGCTATATCACAACCAAAATTAGAGCATGCTTATAAGAACCAAGATCAGGAGCCATAATCGGGGACGGAGACCGTAAGCGCGCGCCATTTCTAGTATTGGGGTTGGCGCCATGATATGGGACAATTTTTCTATTTTTAGAACAAATTGCGCCATCGCCTGCGGCACACGCGCGCACATTGCTGCGAGGATTTTCGTGGATGTCGCGCAGGGGAAATGGCGTCCGAAATTCCCGAAATCGTTTATGCTTTTGGATCCGTTTGGCCCATCACTCAACGCCTTCATGGCTGTTGGAATTTTGATTAAGTATTTCCGCCGTAAGTTGCTCCAGTCTGAGTGAAGACGGTGCCTAATTTAGGTATGTCCCGCTTTTTATCTCTGACCAAGTTGAGTTCCGCTGCTCCTTTTACGACAACTTCACATTACTCCAATCTAAATTTCACATTTCCATAACACAGAAGAAAAAAGAACTAGTTGGATATAGCGGCGTTTAGGCCCAATAAGTGACAATAGGTTTATGTCCGTAGATGCTGCTTAGTTTTGTTTGTGTAATTCCAATAAATTGTCTGTTGTCGATGAGTAAGAGCGCCCGCCGATGCGTGTTTTGCACAGCTAGTAAAACATGACAAATTGGACTTCGCACTTTGGTGTGAAACGTATATCGAACTCATATAATATCTCTAATGTTTAAGGTTGATTAATGTTTGAGAACATATTAAAAGCTTAGCTGAAAATATGTGAAAACAGCAGAAATAATCAGAAAAGTTACGATGACGCTTGTAATCAAAACTCGAATAAAGATTTCGATTGAGTTAAAACTCCTTGTCTATTTTATTTTCGCAGCGTAAAGTTTCACTATGTGAAAGAAACACACATGATGTTAGTAGCCTTTTGGCGAACGTTAGTGAAAATTGTTGTAGTATCTCAGCACAAAAGACGACGAAACAAATCTTTTTCACGATTTTGCTTGACAATCTGAAAACACCGACTCGGACTCGAAAGTGCACGCGCTGCACTATGCAAATGAACTACTCGTACGCGTCAGACAAAAACTTTTGGAAACTAGCCAAACAAGAAACTATCAAAAACAGGTTTTGGTTATGATTAAGCATTGTTTGTCAAACTCACAAATTAACAGCTCGATACCGGAGTAAACAGTGTTCTTACAGAACTCTATAGAACAAACACAAAAGTTTACGCGTACAACTAGCCGGCGAGCGGATTTTATTCATCCACAGCGCGAAATTAAAGAAATTCTCGACCTTGAAAAACACACCTTTTCCATTAAATCAGAGCATAAAAGTACATAGAAGAGCCCTGCTTCTTCTCTGCCTTATTCCCTGCCCTTGCTGTGAAAAATCGGCAAGAGGATCTCGCAACTCTCACAATTTCATCACACAACGTGACAACATCCACGCGAGAGCCCTCGACACGTGCGTGGATCAGCGCGGATATATGACGTCAGGATGGCGCAATTTGTTCTAAAAATAGAAAAATTGTCCCATATCATGGGTCCACGCGCATCCCAAGACTTACGGTCTCCGTCCCTGATTATGGCTCCTGCCAAGATACATGTAATGAAAAGACAAGGTGTTGAAAACGTATAATATAATCTAACAAGGCTGCCCATTTCTCTGGGAATATGAGATTTTAAATCAACCCCTGCTTCAACTAAGAATGCGTGATGCGTGACGGAACGGCCGGTGACGCCGGATCAGTAGTGGTCAGTACCGCAGCAGAATTCAAAGCAAGGCTTGGGAGATTTCCCGTAAAATAAGTCTCATGGAGTTCTCCAAGCGTTAAAACTCAATAAATCTAATCAGGAGATGTCAAAAAGTTCGCTGAGAAACTCAAAACCGCATTTTAGTCAACGGATGAGATTCGTCATTTCCACACAAATTGTTGAAATTTCCGCTACTTTGTCGAATTTTTTGCGTATCAAAATTATGAGTGCCCACAACTTTTAATACAGATAATTGTAGCTTAGGCCTAGTACATTACGCTGATAACAGTCATCATTCATGAAGAGGTCCCACTTTTGAAAAAAATCTGTTTGTTTGGAGGCTATATCAGCAAAGATGGCAAAGACGTCTTTAAGAGGATCACGTTAAGACGTCATAACATGGCTTGCGTTTAAGATAAGCAGATAGTTTTTAGTTGTGTGGAAAGAAGAAAGAATTATGCAGTAATTCTGAAAGAATTAGGTTGTTTCATTGAATGTGCGAAGTTTGAGCAAGCATAACGTAACCCCCAATTTTTGGGGTTTCAATTTCCGGTTTTTGTGGTTTTCGGGGTGCCTACAAAAAAATTCCTCAAAAAATTTAAAAAAGCGAATCTATCGAAATAAAGGGCATTTTCGTTCATTGCATATGTTGTTTGACTTGTGTAGAAAAAATGGAGGCGATCCATTTTCCACGAAAATTTGAGTGGTCGGTTCTTACACGGACACGCTCTTAATAATTGCTTTATTATTCATTCAAAATACGTCCCCGTTCTTAAAGGAGTTTCGCCATTTCGCTCTTTGTTTTTACGCTCACCAAAAATAACACAACCTCGTCCCCAGGTTTCATCGGTCAATGGTTCAATAATCTACAGCGGGCTGCACTTCTGACATCATTTTAACGTCATCGGTTCAATAATTTGCAGCAGGCTGTACTTTTGACGTCATCGGTTCAATGTTTGGTCAACAGCAGCTGGTTATGGTGAATTATGCGTATGGTTTTAACCAGTCAGAAACGGGGAAATGTTTCGAATGAATAATAATAGAGATTATTATTCATTCAAAATATTTCCTCGTTTCTGATTGGTTAAAACCGCACGCATAATTCACCATAACCAGCTGCTGTTTACCAAATTTGGAAAGAATCTTCGTCATATTGAATCAATGACGTCGAAAGTGCAGCCCGCTGAAAATTATTGAACCAATGACGTCAAAAGTGCAGCCCCGCTGCAGATTATTGAACCGTTGACCGAGAAAAGCTGGGGACGAGATTGTGTTTTTTTGCTGAGCAGAAAAACAAAGAGCGAAATGGCGAAACTCCTTTAAGAACGGGAAAATATTTTGAATGAATAATAAAGCAATTATTGAATTCGGTTTTCGTAGGATATGAAGAATTCTGCAGATCTCGGAGGGTGTTATCCACCTCGGCCTTCGGCCTCTGTGGATAACACCCTCCTTGATCTGCAGAATTCTTCATATCCTACTCAGCCTCATTCAATAATTAGCAATTATTGAATGAGGCGGAGTAGGATATGGAGAATTCTGCAGATCAAGGAGGGTGTTATCCACAGAGGCCGAAGGCCGAGGTGGATAACACTCTCCGAGATCTGCAGAATTCTTCATATCCTACGAAAGCCGATTTCAATAATTGCTTTATTATTCATTCAAAATATTTCCCCGTTCTTAAAGGAGTTTCGCCATTTCGCTGTTTGTTTTTCCGCTCACCAAAAATAACACAATCTCGTCCCCAGGTTTTCTCGGTCAACGGTTCAATAATTTTCAGCGGGCTGCACTTTTGACGTCATTGGTTCAATAATTTTCAGCGGGCTGCACTTTTGACGTCATTGATTCAATATGACGAAGATTCTTTCCAAATTTGGTGAACAGCAGCTGGTTATGGTGAATTACGCGTGTGGTTTTAACCAATCAGAAACGAGGAAATATTTTGAATGAATAATAATTGCTAAATATTACACGGTGGCGGCGTTTTTAACGATTTTCTGATGATTTCCGACCCCTTTCCGACCACTTTCCGAAGATTTTCCAAAGTTGTTCCGAAAGCCAGACGAACGTTCCCGAACATTTTCCGAAAATGTCCGAAGACTGCTGAAGACTTTCAAGGAAGACCCGAAGATGTTTCGATCATACACCAACGAATTTAACTGCAATTTAAGAGACAAACTTGATATCAGTGAAATCATCGATATCTTCACTAGTTAGGATATGGAAAATTCGCCACTCGAGTCCCGGATGTAGTTTCGTATGAACTTTACGAGTGGTGTGTTTCCAGTAAAACACTCGTGTCTACATAATAAAAAAGGAAATTATACTACTAGAAAATATAATTAATAACTTTCCGTTCCGCAGCAGGTGACTGGCTTCCATTTTACAGACGCAGTTAGTAACAAAGAAAAGGATACAATAAATGTGGATGTTGGAAACAAGAATATTAACAAAAATAATAACAATGAAACGAAACTAAAAATCTTAAGAGCCGTCCTCTATAATTTTCAACTATCGTCATTTGGACGAGAAAAAATGAAATTCCTCAAACTTTCACAAATGAACGGTCTAGATAAGTGATTCACAAAAATATATTTTTCAGTTCAATTCGATTCGTATTTTAGCGCTGGGGCGACCATCTTGGTTTTGCCCCTCTGAGAGGGCTTTCAGCAGCCATTTTAAGGCACATCTTTAACAATTTGCCAAGCAAAGAAAACGTTATAATTCCGGGTAAAAACACATTATTCGAAACAAGCAACTGTTGCTTGATACGTTGAGAGGCGGTTTTGGTAATTTCATCAACATCTGATTTTTTTTACAGAATTTTAAACTTCTTCCCTTTCGAACTACTTGCGAAGCGCCATAAAAATGGCGAATTTTAAAGGAAAATATCGCCAAAAGTACATCACTTGAGATACCCAAACAACCCTCCACTGAAAGAGCAATGTCTCAACTGTAAAAATATGCAATAAAATTTTGGGGCAGTCAAAACTGAAAAATATTAGAAGAAGAAGTTTAAGCTGTGGTTTTGTAAACAAACACCGCCGTCCTAATTGGCGTAATAACGTGGAAATAGCGATGTGCAAAGGAAATTATGATATATTCCACTTACCTCGCAGCATGTCGACAACTGGATGATCCACGATATCTCACGTTATGTTATCAGTAGGTTTCAGCGGCATGTTCGATGATTATTGTGCGAAATCACTCTGAGACATCACAACCGATAAGTGTCTCCGAAGCCCTCGTCATAACATCTAGCAATATTAGTTGTCTTCCGCCTCATATCTGCCGTTTACAAGAAGTTTAACAGTTTTCCGAGATCCCAACTGACCCAAACATCTGTCATCAGCCTTTAAAACCCCCCTCTTAATCGCGGATTCTTATCAAGAACTCGTTTAAGTTTAGTTCCGTTTCGATCTATTGAGCACCCTCCATTATTGCACAGATTGCGTTACAGACAACAAGTGCACATTCCAATGTGGGTAGGGGTAGGGTGGGTAGAAATGAAAACGTAACCGGCTTTAAAGCCATTTTATACATTTCAGTGGCTAAGCTAGTAATTGGCTTTTGCAGGATAATTTGAATATGAACCACTGCTTGGAAATTTGAGTCATTTTGAGCGGTCGGGGGACGGGGCGTGAATTGTATTTAAAAAAAAAAAAGAAAAAGAAAAGATAGACAATATGAGGTCAAGAAATTATGATCTGCATATAATCTCTTGATCAGCTTTATCAGTTTATCAATGAGGCCCTGTTAGGGGTTTTCAGTATACTTGATATTTGGGTAAGCCATTTAACAGGATACACGAAATTTCTCTCGCAAGCCTGCGTCAGAACATTTATCAATGTAACGTGTCTTTCGCCTCATAATTTTATCGGTATTGCTCTAAGAAACACAAAATTACCAATTTTACCTTAAACAGAATGTATGAAATAATAACACGCCATTATTATTTTTTAAACATCATTTCGGATCATAATTTCTCATGGATTAATTGAGCCAGGTAATTTAAAAAGAGCTACCAACGATACAGTTGTGAAACACAGCGAAATGCTTGTAACACAATACAATTACGAGGGTCAAATTGGCCACTATCAAGTATAAAAAGTTTTTCTTTTCAAAAACATAATTCGCGTTAGGCTGGCCACACACTTTTTCTCTTCTTCGCTAGTTTTAGAAGGTCTAAATCTGCACTTTGCCATTTTCTCTGTGAAGCAACGTGTTCGCTCGGAACTGACCACAGGCAGCCCAGACGTACTGTTAGTGAAATTAATTTATAAACAACAGAGCCGAGTATGTATGTGAAGTTACATCATGGCCGCGTGGGAGCTGTTATATCTTATTGCAAAAAGCGAAAAAATGCCGTTTAAGGACGTTCGCGCCCAAAAACTTCCCACGCACAGATTTTTTTAAAACTTTGACTGCAGGTAAAAAATGGTAAGACTAGATAAAAAACGTAAAAAAAATCGGGGGTCACCGAACTCGTTTTGAAGATAAGGCGCATCACAGATCATAGCATTTCTAGGATTTCCAGCCACTAAGGCGATTCTGGCCGGATTCATTACTATCGGCATATAATTAAGTTGAAGAATCATATCTAAGTTATGTGTGTTTAAAACAGCATATATAGGCCTATGTGATAGATCTTTGCTACATATGTCATTAAATCAGCTAGAATTAGCCTTAAAAAAATACAACTTCTAAGTTACGCACACCTGTATCCACGTACCAATTCGGCCCTATTTGAATAGTATATGAGAAATAATTAAAACTTCCCACGTACAGATTTTTTTTGTTTTTTAGTATAATGGAAAGAATCAGAAAAGGAAGTGATCTGCCGAAAAAAAAGTGGGGGTCACCGACCATCCAACAAAAATATTCGCACTCAAAGTTAACGCAAAGGTCATCAGCCCTATATTTTGTTGAGTTTTCGACTCCGTGCGCGCGCTTGAAAATGACGTGGCACGCGCAGGCTTCGGAGAGAAATTTCGTGTATCCTGTTAAATTTTTTACCCAAATATCAAGTATACTGAAAATCCCTAACAGGGCCTCATTGATAAACTGATAAAGCTGATCAAGAGATTATATGCAGATCATAATTTCTTGACCTCATATTGTCTATCTTTTCTTTTTCTTTTTTTTTTTTTAAAAAAAAAAATACAATTCACGCCCCGTCCCCCGACCGCTCAAAAATAACCTACAAAATGACTCAAATTTCCAAGCAGTGGTTCATATTCAAATTATCCTGCAAAAGCCAATTACTAGCTTAGCCACTGAAATGTATAAAATGGCTTTAAAGCCGGTTACGTTTTCATTTCTACCCACCCTACCCCTACCCACATTGGAATGTGCACTTGTTGTCTGTAACGCAATCTGTGCAATAATGGAGGGTGCTCAATAGATCGAAACGGAACTAAACTTAAACGAGTTCTTGATAAGAATCCGCGATTAAGAGGGGGTTTTAAAGGCTGATGACAGATGTTTGGGTCAGTTGGGATCTCGGAAAACTGTTAAACTTCTTGTAAACGGCAGATATGAGGCGGAAGACAACTAATATTGCTAGATGTTATGACGAGGGCTTCGGAGACACTTATCGGTTGTGATGTCTCAGAGTGATTTCGCACAATAATCATCGAACATGCCGCTGA
The DNA here is from genome assembly GCA_019787425.1 of Platygyra sinensis. Taxonomy (NCBI): domain Eukaryota; kingdom Metazoa; phylum Cnidaria; class Anthozoa; order Scleractinia; family Merulinidae; genus Platygyra; species Platygyra sinensis. The sequence continues at coordinate 36,644 of JAHPZR010004179.1, forward strand.
AACCTACTGATAACATAACGTGAGATATCGTGGATCATCCAGTTGTCGACATGCTGCGAGGTAAGTGGAATATATCATAATTTCCTTTGCACATCGCTATTTCCACGTTATTACGCCAATTAGGACGGCGGTGTTTGTTTACAAAACCACAGCTTAAACTTCTTCTTCTAATATTTTTCAGTTTTGACTGCCCCAAAATTTTATTGCATATTTTTACAGTTGAGACATTGCTCTTTCAGTGGAGGGTTGTTTGGGTATCTCAAGTGATGTACTTTTGGCGATATTTTCCTTTAAAATTCGCCATTTTTATGGCGCTTCGCAAGTAGTTCGAAAGGGAAGAAGTTTAAAATTCTGTAAAAAAAATCAGATGTTGATGAAATTACCAAAACCGCCTCTCAACGTATCAAGCAACAGTTGCTTGTTTCGAATAATGTGTTTTTACCCGGAATTATAACGTTTTCTTTGCTTGGCAAATTGTTAAAGATGTGCCTTAAAATGGCTGCTGAAAGCCCTCTCAGAGGGGCAAAACCAAGATGGTCGCCCCAGCGCTAAAATACGAATCGAATTGAACTGAAAAATATATTTTTGTGAATCACTTATCTAGACCGTTCATCTGTGAAAGTTTGAGGAATTTCATTTTTTCTCGTCCAAATGACGATAGTTGAAAATTATAGAGGACGGCTCTTAAATGTAACAACAACCAACGCATGCAACAAGGCACTGAATACTTTGGAACAGTTCATAAACTACAAGTTCCTGTTAAAGCCAGTTGAACCGGCTTATGTCGTTGAAGACGCGATCTGCTTCTTCATTTGAATATAAAGCCTTTATTCACCTGTGATTTGGAAAACATTTCGCAATGTGTCCACGATAGCGCGTCGAATGTGTCTCATTTTCCAACAGTAAACAACAGGATTCAAATATGAATTCAGTAAAATCAGAGTTATTGCTAAAATGACAAAAACTTTAACGCCACTACTAAATTTAGAGACTGCCATGATGGCAAAACTACAAAAGTTCGGCAAATAGCATTTAAAAAAATTAAGTATATGTAAAATGTTTCGACTGCGGATTTTCGTAGCCTGGCAGTATTTGCTATTTGGGTATATGCCTGCAGGGTCTGAATTTGATTTCTGTGGCGCTGTACGGTTAAATAAATCTTAAGGAAAAGCAGTCCCGAAACCAGGAGACAAAGTATCCCGGTAATTGCGAAAACCAGGTAAGCAATAGTCATCGGTATCAACAACTTAATTAAGGAAAGAAGCGCACTGGATACCCATATTGAGATCACCAAAACATTAACTCGCTTGGGAGTCACAAGTTCCTGGTATCTGAGATGAAGATGAATCGCCAAGAATCTGTCTACAGTTAGAGCCATAACGCCGACAAATGACGCTCCAGAAAATAGGCCCATGATCCAATAAAACGTGGTGCATGTAGCATCAATTAAAGTGTCTCGCTGTAACCACTTCACGAGTAGGCCAATGTAGAAGGGCTCCACAAGTAAACCAACACCAAGATCAGAGACGGCAAGACTGAGAAGCAATGTTTTCAGAGGCTTTGGCAACGATGAAGTTTTTCTCAGCGCCTGGATTGTGACGCTGTTGAAAATGATGGCGGTTATAGTGAGAAGAGAATTTAAGACATAGTTAACAATGAACCACGATCTTAAGTTTTCATCTTCCGTTCTTGTGGCTTGGTATAACAGCAATTCCTCACAAACAGGATTTTTCATAACCTTGTATGTTTTCAATCATTACGATGTTTCTCTAATGTTAAATAATCCATGTGGACTCCTGGATTATCTGACGCAATTTAAAACTGACAAAATTTGATAAATTGTTTCCGTACACGTCTATAATATAACCATAACCCTCTTGAAGTATCCACTGGAAAAATATTCCGGCGGAAATTTCGTTGCAATTTTGCACTCAAAAGCTGTTTACCTACTAAGTTATTGAAGTTCAACCGTCGTTGTAAAATAAAATATTTGTTTTTGGAAGACTTCAACTTCCCTGTCTTTGTAAAAAAAAAAACAATGTCTCATATATATTTCATCCAGCTTCAAAATCAACCCAGCTTACTAAAAATTTGGCTGACACATCTAAGGAGAAGGATATCGTTGACAAGTTTCCTGGTTTTTTTTTTCTATTTTCATGGCGCAGAAGACTGATAAATTTCAATTTACTTCTGCGCGCAAATGCATTTTTGCAGTTGAGTAATCACCTGCCAAACTTTGTCATAAATGTTGACGGAGAAATCTCATTATTTTCCTGTGTAAATTAGAATACGACGGGTTAACTTCCAACTGTCAACTGAGTTATCAAGAAAGCAATATCAAGTCATTCAATTAAATTCTAGAGTTTCACAATTATTTTAAATGGCGATGTGGGCTCAGTGCGCAAGAGTCATAAATTCATAGGAAAAGGTCGCTGAATGAATACCAACATCCTCTTATGAAATCCATCCAAGAGTGTTCAATGAAATTTGCATTGCGTCTGTTTTATAACATTACTGGAGGATAAATTCATGAAACACCGTCATTGCTTAGTAACGTTCAGTCGTCGTATTCTTCGTTCGATGAAATTTGCGATGCTTTAAATGTTCACGCTCTTTTCAAGACGCTTTGGTTTAAAGCTAATAAAAAAACTTTTCACAGGGACGTGTTTAATATCCACCACTTTAACCCACACTGTAGTGAATAATTGTTTTCATGTACCACACATGCTGAATAACTAGCGGCCCAAAGAGTAACTTTATTTGTGAAAACATACCGACAAAAGCCAATTTGATGTTCTTCGGCTGCTCGGGTGTGAATAGTACTTAGCAAATTACCTTCGAGCTAGCCAATCAGCACGTCTCAAAAGTACTATTCACTTTTGTAAAACTAGTAATAGTTTACACTAAATCTGTCCCCGCTTCTATTTTATTCGTCAAGGCTATAAAATTCTTATAAAAATTCCACTGCGTTAAAGGAAACTGTTATTTATATTGTATGATCTGAAACTCAAACCCCTCTGTTGTTCTAGTTTGATACTGAAACAAATCATTTGTCTTGATATACGAGGGCTCTACGAGCACTGAAACGTATCTCGAAAGCAGAACAGAAGTCGAGATTTATTTTTCCGAGATGTAAACAGAAGTATCGCGTTACAGTCGCCATATATGCAAATTAGAGTCAAGCTTTTTGTCCTCAATGAAAACGCCGCAAAACAGTTACTTTTATATTTGGATTCCTGCCAGTCAACCCAGCCGTCACATGGGCTCTACGCCACGAAAATTACTCAGTAAAAATAAGCGATCCAAATAAACGTGATCTTTATACGTGTGGTGTTTGGGTCGAGTCTGTCAACCCCGTTGCTGATTTGTGTCCGAGAAATCAACTTCTGTACCAAACAGTTCAATATGGTACTGCTGAATAACATTTGAATTCAAGATATGAAGAAATCCCTGTGATGGCATATACGAGCCCTAAAATATATTTTGGCAAGATCCTCTCCTCCTCGTGCAGCAAATAAAGGGCGCGTTCGTTTGGGATCAATCCGGAATAAGAATAATTGGAATAATGCAAGTAAGCGTTTGTTTGGGAGCTATTCTCATTCCGGAATACCTGGATTTCCATTCCTGCTATTCTGCTCCCAGGAGCAGAATAGCCGGAATATATTCTGGAATATATTCCGGAATATATTCGTATTCCGGAATATCCCAAACGAACGCACCCAAAATCTCCTCCTCGTGTTCGTGGTTGCAAGAATTACCCATGCAGCATTGCCTTGCGAGCTGACTGAAAAATTAACCGGGACCACCGTGCGCGCCTAGTTTCGACAAATCGCGATTGATTCGCATACTACACCAATATTTCACACATTCTTTATACGTATACGCGGGGAAGACTATAATGCCTCCTCGGGTTTTGGCCTCTGGGCCAAAACCCTGCGGGGGCAATAACTGAGCTACTACGCTACTACTACTAGTACTATTCACTTTTGTAAAATAACTGAGCTACTACGCGCCTCTCAGTGGTCGATAGATGTGTTTAGATGAGAGTATGTAAACACGGTTGTGACGTTTTAGCTTCGCGCCTATTTTTGAGAATCATTTTATAAAAGCAACAGAACACTTTTTCGGTGTTAAAAGAGCCTCATCTTAACACTCGGAGGGTTGGGAGAATTCTCGAAAGTTAAGCAAACCCGAGACGTAATCGAGGGCTTGCACAACTTCGGTGAATAATTGTTAAATATACCATGATATTACGTGCACGTGTTCATATTCCGTACTCTTAGTTGGAAGAGCAGTAATTCGCTAAAGCCGCGAGTATTTTCCATGAACTCGTATGTGTCAATGCTTCTTCTTATTCTTCAACCTCTTCTTTGTTCCTAGCTCTCCTCTGCAGTCATACATACTTCCCTAAGGCATCGATAAATGTCAACAGCAATGGGTTTTTAACGGCATGATTTTCAACTCGAAGAAACAAAGGACAAAATTTACCACTTATTACGTTTTTCCTCCAACGCATAGAACGAACGATCGCAAAACAACGCAAAAGCCCAACGCAAGACAAACAGATCAAACCAAGCCAATCTCGGTCCCAGGCTCTTTACCCGCGCGCCGCTCTTTAAGCTGAATATTATTCTTAGGCTTCAAAATACACAAAATCCCCTCGTTGCCTATGCCTTGTTGACTGTTCGCTCATGGAAAACTCGTAGTTTAAATCGTAGTCCAAATGTCAAATAACAACAGAGCAAAAGTCATTTAGAATGTTTTTATTTCCTTCAGACTTGTCAGGTAAAACAGGTTCTATTCGCCACACTAAATTTACCCCTGCAAAATAAATTAAATTTCATATTTTCGTTCCGCCGTGTAATATTCTCGATATTTTAAACTAGAGAGGGGTAGAATACAACAATAACAAAAATAATAAAAATGAAACGAAACTAAAAATAATAACAACAACAATGACTAACTCATACAGCCAGGCGCGGCGCGATTTGATCATTTGAATATATGTGGGTCGATTGTGTCACATCCTCCAACAGTAACTCACACAACAGGATTCAAAGATAAATTAAGTCATATCAGAGTTATTGACGAAATGAAAAAAGCATGAACACCAGGACTAAATTCAGAGATTACCACAGTTAGGCAAATATTTTAAAAACACTAAGTATATATAAAACATTCCGACTGCGGATTCTCGTAACCTGGCAGCATTTGCTATTTTGCTATTTGGTCGCAATTTGGTCGGAAGTTAATTTCTGTAGCGCCCTACGGTTAAATAAGATGAAGCGAGAGAGTTTACTCTTTTTCTCTTCATCTGCTCTTGCCTGACGCAAACAAATAAAGAAAAAATAATTAAAATATACAATCAAAGGCTCCCTGAGCAGCTCATGGATGAATAGTCCAATCCCAAGTTTACTTTTGCCCATGTGGCAAAACGAGTCTTTATGCGAAACTATTGGTATGAAAATATGATGTCACCTGTACAGTCATTCGCAAGAAAATCAAGTGATTTTCATGATTTTCATGATTTCACGTTTTGCACAAGCACTTGCTCTGCAAAAGGAAACTCAGACGGTGGAAGTCAAAGTCTGCATACACTCTTTTTTGTTTTATAAGAATGTTGTTTTTCCGGCCCAGGCTGAATATCCTTATTTTTCTGCCGATTTTAGGCTGAAAACATTCTTGTATTAATTTATTGGGGTACCAATTATAAGTGTTTGGTATTTAGATCTGTATTGCGTTACATTGTACATGTGCTCCACGCTTTTCGTTGCAGTCAGTGAGGTCTTAATGTCACGTCAAACGCCGACACTAGATATAGCATGATGGAAACGAAAGTACCCGATTTTGTTTCAACTATGTCAAGGACAATCAAGTGTAATCACTGCGGGGCTCTGGGCTCGACGTGAAGCTATGTAGACGTGTTCCGAAGAGCTCCGGTCGAGGACCTTTTTTCTTTTTGTCATTTGAAGCTATAAATGTCTGTAAATAGCCTACCAGCATCAAACGTTAAACGTAAACTTAGCAACCGATCGCCATCTGGAAGCACCCGCTATTCTCCTGAAGAAAAGCGGTCGAGAGAGTGCAAGTTAACCGAAGAAGAACGACACGAAAGTGACAACGGCGTCGAAGCATTACAAGAAGGAAGAAACACATGCCAGCTTTTCATGAAGCGAGGAAAGCAGGAAAGAAGGCAGCCTTTAGTAAGTCCGAACCAGATAAACTATTTATCGATGGCAACCTTGTTTCTTAGGTATGATTAACAGTAAATAGTAGTTGTCATAAAGATTCACTTTAATTAAATCCTTAAACGTCCTTGATTAAGGAGTCCACGGAGCAGCGATAAAGCCAGGTTCAGCAGGTTTTATCTCTTAGGGATCGTCTACTACCAGGAGCTTTCTCCTGACATTCGGCAATTTTTAAAGAGTCCATATCGCATGGCCATATTCTGCATATTTAGGAATTATTCTAGTGGCCTCTTAACATTATTATGTGTATGTATGTTAATTTCTTTATGTGCACTACTTACGTGTAAGGTCTATTATGTAACTTTTTCGTCAAATGTGTCAGTGAAAGGTTTCATATTTGAACAGTTATGCTTCACCGCACGTCAATTTTCACACTTAATTATGCATGGTACTATGAGAAACAATAGCTTTGATGGTCTCTTGGAAGTTCGAGAATGCTGAAAGTGTTAATTTTAAAATGTTGTCTTTAAATGCTCGGGGTCTTCGCTCTCTGGAGAAAAGAAAGTCTTTGTTAATTTGGCTTCAAAAGCAAAACGCAGATATCATCTTCTTACAGGAGACGTACAGTACGAAAAATATAGAAAACGTATGGAAGTGTCAGTGGAAGGGACCAATTTATTTTGCACATGGCTCCAACCGCAGTTGTGGTGTTTTAATACTGGTGAAAGAAAGTTTAGAACTTGATTTCAAATCAATACTGGCTGATGCTAATGGGCGTTATATTCTTTTGAATGTTACAGTGCAGGGTTGTAATTATTTTTTTGGCAATATTTATGCGCCGAACAAAGTACGCGAACAGTGTTCCTTTTTCGAGTAGCTAGAGAAAAAAATAGATGATTTTATTGCTGATGAAAATCACAAAATTATAATTGGAGGGGATTTTAATGTGGTTAATGATCCTGATCTTGACTGTTCCGGAGGTACGCCTAAAGAGAAGGAATCAGTAAAATTTCTCAACAGTATTTGTCTAAACTACGACTTAATTGACATTTGGAGAACCAGGAACCCGGACCGCAAGCTTTTTTCGTGGAAACAAAAGAACCCTCTTATCCAGAGAAGACTTGATTTTTGGCTAATAAGCGATGTGTGCCAAGATGAGGTAGAAGAAACGAATATTGAGACAGCTATTAGAACAGACCATTCGGCAATAACAATTTCTTTCAATAGTTTCGATGAACAGAAGCGAGGCCCTTCATATTGGAAATTTAATTCAAGTTTGGTTGACGATGAGAATTATGTCTTAGCAATTAATCAGAAAATACCAGAATGGTTAGGGGAGTTTAAAGAGGTTACTGATAAAAGGGTATTATGGGATTTAATTAAATATCGCGTGAGGCAATTCACAATGCATTATGCTAAAGAAAAGGCACGTAAGAGAAGGCAAGAGCTTGAGCAGATTGAGATATCCTTAAAACAAGCAGAAGAGAGATTGGCAATAGACCCATCGGAGCCAAATGTTGAGATTTTAGAGGACTTGAGGATGAAATATGACCCACATTTTGATTACTTAACCAAAGGAGCAATAATTCGATCAAGAGCAAATTGGTATGAAAAAGGTGAAAAAAGCAACAAATATTTTTTAGGCTTAGAATCTCAGAGGGGTACCAAAAGTTGCATTCGTAGGTTGATTAGTAGTGATGGAAACCTTACTACAAACCCATTGGAAATTATGAAGGAAATTGAGAAGTTTTATTCTGATCTATATGCGGCAGATGAGGACACAGTATATGAAAATCATTCATTCGTACAAGGAACAGAAATTCCTAAACTGTCTGATGACATGAGAAATATTTGTGAAGGAAGGTTGTCGGTTAAGGAGTGCTTTGATTGCCTACAGTCATTTGAAAATAACAAATCACCTGGAAACGATGGCCTTACGGTCGAATTTTACAAAACTTTTTGGAATTCTATTGGTAATTTAGTTGTTGATTCTCTTAATTATTCATACGAATGCGTTGAATTATCAAATACCCAAAAACAAGCAGTAATCACATTAATTGAAAAGAAAGGGAAAGACAAGCAAAATATTTGTAATTGGAGGCCCATTTCGCTGATCAACGTTGATGCAAAAATTGGATCGAAAGTTACTGCTGCAAGACTGCGTACGTAAAAGGCAGGACAATACTTGATGCTGTGAGAACTATAGATGATATTTTAGAATACACAGAGAGGACAAATATTAGCGGATTACTAGTAGCGATAGATTTCCAAAAAGCTTTCGATTCGATAAAGCGAAGCTTTATGGTTAAGGCGCTTTCGGCCTTTAATTTTGGTCCTTCTCTAATTCATTGGATACAAACATTTTATAAAAATATTACAAGTACAGTTATGAACAATGGTTATACAACAACTCCTTTTCAAATTCTTCGAGGTGTCAGACAAGGCGATCCGCTATCGCCATATTTATTCATAATCTGTTTGGAAATTTTAGCTATTAATATACGCCGTAACAAAGAAATTCAGGGTATTGTGGTAGATAATGAAGAGATCAAATCAGAGATCTTTGCAGATGATGTAACATCTTTTCTTAGAGACGGTGCCTCGCTCAATGCTTTGCTTCGTACTATCGAATGTTTCACCTTATGCTCTGGCCTAAAAATTAATTACGATAAGACAGAGGTAATGCTATTGGGAAATCAAAAACTAAATCCAGTAACGCTTGCAACCTGTTCTGGTAAAGAAATAACTATTAAAAAGGCCGTTAAAATATTAGGTGTTTATTTTACGTACAATCAGTTCCTTTGGAAAAAGCTAAATTTTGAAGAAACGTTAAAATCTATAAGCGAAAAGCTGCGGTTTTGGAACTGGAGGAATTTAACAATTCTGGGACGAATTCAAATTGTGAAAACATTTGCTGTTCCAATTTTTATGTATAGAGCCGGCTTAGTTTGTTTACATAAGGACATAATTATGGAAGCAAATAAAATTCTCTTCAATTTTATTTGGAAAGGAAAAGATAAAGTAAAACGATCAACCCTCATAAGCGACGTGGAAAAGGGAGGTCTAAGAGCTCCGCACTTAGAATCGGCCATTAAAACACAGCGAATCTTATGTTGTAAAAAATTTGTTAATTCACAACAAAGCAGTTGGAAGACTATTCTCGTACATTATTTGAGACCAGTCGGAGGTAAATTGGTCTTAGGATGTGGATTCGATATTAAGAAACTTCCTATAAAACTACCGATATTTTACGAGGAATGCTTTCAAATTTTTGCTGAACATTCCGCGGCAACAACTGTCAGAGTTCAATGCCTGAACAACAATACCAGAGCGGACACAATCGTTTGGAATAATAAACACATTTGTGTTGACAATAAATGAATTTTTCATCGTTCCTTATTTAAAAAAGGAATCATTACACTTGAAGATCTGGTAAGCAAAAGTAATGACTTAATTGTTAAGCAATCCTCAAACAACTCACATTTTACACCTATAGAGGTGTTTCTATTGATGCAAGTTATCGATGCGCTACCTCTGCAATGGCGGAATTCTTTGGCATTATGTGGGCAAAAAAGCGATAAAACGTTTGTCCTGAAAGATCATATTAAGCTACGTTTAAAGGATCAGGAGGTATTGATAGACAAAGCCGCATCAAAAGACATTTATGGAGAAATACGATCCAAGTACGAAACCACCCCAACTGCGCAAGCGAAATATACGGAGCAATATTCCAGTGTGTGTTTAGAATGGAAAGAAATATATAATTTATCCTTTAAAGTACTTAACGACACAAAATCAAGGGAGTTTCAGTATAAAATTCTTAATAGATACTTAACAACGAATGCTTTTCTACACAAAATTGGTTTGACAGCTTCACCATTATGTACATTCTGTGGTGCAGAGAGCGAGTCCCTAGAGCATTTATTTATCACATGCCCATTCACTAATAATTTTTGGCTGGACTTTATTCGTTGGTGTAGTAATGTAAACATAGTTTTAGATGGACTTTCTAATATTGATAAACTCTTTGGGATTTGGAATAGAGAAGACGATTTCTTGTTGCTCAATCACCTTTTAATTGTAGCAAAAAAGCATATTTATGAATGCCGAAAAAATAGCACTTGCCCGTCCTTTAAAGTGTTTTATAAAACCCTGGCTTACGTATACCAGTTAGAAGCTCAGGTTATGAAATCAAATAACAAAGAGTCCAGTCACAATCTTAAATGGAGAAAATATATCTATAACTTAGAACAATGTTAAAGGTTTGATTTCTCATAGCGCCCTGTAACCAAATTATTATTTTTATTATTATTATCCTTTTAAAAGTGGTAATGCAGTGGTAATTAATGAATGGCGCCAATAACACGGAAAGTGGTGTTGTTGAAAGGTAATGTGCAATATATGTTCACTCTTTAGCCTGTGCATTGTAAAATCTAATGATAAAAAAAATTGTAAGTAGGCCAACTGTAATTTAATTAGGTATTGCATTATATGTTTTGTAAGTAGTGCTTGTAGTGTAAGTATGTGTAGTGCAATGTAAATGTAAATGTAAGTATAATATTAGTATTGTAAGTAGTGTAAGTGTTTTGTCCTGTA
>JAHPZR010004180.1:0-2500 GCA_019787425.1 Platygyra sinensis
GTACTATGATCAAAAAATCATTTCCTTTTTTTCTTCGGATTTTGAAAGTGTGTTCGCTTAACACCTAACTGGCAAAATTTTGAGCTTTGAGTTTTATCTGGATCCGAAGGCTGTTTATTTTGAATGTAAGTTTTGGATTTCACGGTCCGCCATTACTCACGTTCAAAACTGACTGACAGAACATCAGAGGGTTGGATCTAGAGAAAATGACGTCATTTACTCACTAGCTTAAGATTTCAGCGTGTAAACGCAGTTTATTATATATGCAAAACACGGGTTTAAAAGTCTGAAAGCCCCAAACTCCCGTGCTGCATATTAATTCAGCCGCGTACACATGCATTGCATTCTTAAACTAGTGAGTCTTTGACGTCATTTTCTCCTCGACCCAGCTCTCTTAAGATTTTAAAGTTAGTAATGGTGGACCAATAAATAAGAAAATTCCAGTTTAAATAAACAGGTGCCTTTTTAAAATCAGAACTTAAAACTTGGGTCAGTTAGTGTTTAGTTAACATAGTTTTGAAATCCAAAAAAAAAGAATTGTTTTTTTTTTGGTCGCAGTACCACTTTAACACAAATGTGTGTTTAGTATGGGCTGTTTCAATCTAGTTTAGGTTATTGGCTAGCAAAGTAAACGACGCATTATCATTGTTCAAGTCCAAACCATACATTTTATAAATGTTTCGGCTGAAAATCGTGGTAAACGCACCAAAAATTGCTTCAATTTTGCAAAATGTTTTCGGGGGCATAAACCCCCAGACCCCCTAGTGGAATAGGTCATGTGGCCCCACATTTGCTACTGGACGGTCACTCGCACAACCCAAGCTTCAACCTTGAATCACTGCATGTTAAGAATGACTTTTATTACCAGAGTAATGAAGCAATAAAATTTATATTTCCCTAAACATCAATCCAAAAAGGCAATGTCGCGAGCCCCATTTTAGACAATAGCACGTGGATGTGCCTGATACTTGGTTTTATTATTCAACAAATTGTAACACTATCCAAATATGGTCATGATGCTCTCGATATCCGTCATCCGTAGGTGACGGATATCCGGCGATATACGTAGCTTCGTACGTGGGAAGAAAAAGTGAAGTGAAAAAATGTTGACAGAAAGGTTTAAAAATGTTACGAGCTTGGAAATCAATTTTGTTATCAATTTGTTGAATAATAAAACAATTATCCTGCTCAATCTTGCGGAATATCGTCTGATTTTAGCCGACTCGGCCTACGGCCTCGTCGGCTAAGTATCAGACGATATTCCGCGCGATTTCGCAGGATAATTGTTAAATATCTCCCCTTGTAAAACTTTGGCAGGAAAGCAAAACGACCGTGTGGAAGTTAAAAAATATTTAAAAAATTTTAAAAGTAGTGGATTTAGCTGTGCAATGCTTCCAGGGAAATCGTTTGCGAATTGCACAAAACTGCGTGTCCGGGTAATTCAGGTGTCAAAATTGGTTTCTCTAAGAATACTATGAAGAGGAAACTCTGTCCTAATCTAGTATGCCCTATAATTTTTAAAAAATTGGCAAGACTGGGATGCCATACTTTTATGAGTCTGATACGAATACTTGTCTTGGTGAGACTTCGCACACAGTATCATGTTACTCGATTTACGCGGCATCAAATAGGCATATTTGTTGTTTAATTAGAAGCATCGGAAAGGCATGGTATCCGTGAAAAGGTCTATTTCGGATATCAACTAGGGTAAAAATCTCTCTATGAGCTCTCCTGATTTATTAGCAACTTTAATTATTAGCGGAAAAGAGTCTCCCGAACGGTCAAATTATGTGAGTTAGCGAACGAATGTTGTTGACATTGACCCCAACTGTTTACACTACCGGCTTCGGCGATGACTCAACTAAAATTAATATTACAGCAATCTTATAAAAAGAAACAAGAAAATAAAAGGAAAAGGTGTTGAAAAAGTATGAAATAATCTTAAAAGGCTGCTCATTTCTATGGTGATAAGACATTTTAAATCAACGCCTTCTTCAACCAAGAATGCGTGATGCGTGACGGAACGGTCGTGATGACGATCGGTAGTGGTCAGTCAAAAGAAACGTGAGGCTTGAGATATTTCTCGATATTTTGGCGTAAAATAAGTCTCATCGAGTTCTCCAAGCGTTAAAACTCAACAAATCTACTCAGGTAATGTCTAAAAGTTCGCTGAGAAACTCAAAACCGCATTTTAGTCAACGGATGAGATTCGTCATTTCCACACAAATTGTTGAAATTTCCGCTACTTTGTCGAATTTTTTGCGTATCAAAATTATGAGTGCCCACAACTTTTAATACAGATAATTGTAGCTTAGGCCTAGTACATTACGCTGATAACAGTCATCATTCATGAAGAGGTCCCACTTTTGAAAAAAATCTGTTTGTTTGGAGGCTATGTCAGCAAAGATGGCAAAGACATCTTTAAGCGGATCACGTTAAGACGTCATAACTTTGCTTGCGTTAAAGATAAGCAGATAGTTTTTAGTTGTGTGGAAAGAAG
>JAHPZR010004180.1:5000-15952 GCA_019787425.1 Platygyra sinensis
AGTGCCCTCGTGATTAAGAAAAAATGCCCTCTGTCTCAGCCAATCAGCATTCAGTAATTTTGCCCCGTATGTGATAAAGTCTGTAATCATACTCGTGATTAACAATTCAGACTCCCGCTTCGCGGTCGTCCGATTTTGAAAATCACTCGTATGATTACAGACTGAATTGGCCGACACGATGTCCTATTACCATTATTAATAATTTCAAATCAATGTCGCTATTGCTTTAAAACGAAACCCATAACAAACTACTTGACATTCTTGATATATGTTTGGATGTTGGCTGGATATTGCCCTCGTCCTTTTTTCTGTGTTTATGGACCGAAACGGAGTCGAGGCCCTTAAATACGCAAAAAAAGAAGCCAGTATTCAGCGATCTCGACCAACAGGGTTGGCCAATAAAGGACTTATTAAATGGGATAAAGAAAATAAAATAAAATGATTATCTTAAATGCAAAGTGTAATCCCAAGCGGCAATGATAGCGTGCGTCATCTTACTCGCTCGGATAACCAATCTGACACAGGGAAGGGTTTTGCCTGCTCACGTAACTAGTCGTAAAATAATGTTAAATGTAATTTTCGACCAGGCACAAGGCTGACTAAGCCGCGGATTCTCCTCCTTCGTTCACTAAGTCAGCATTGTTTCTTTAATAGATATCTACAAGACAATTTGATAGAAGTTATTCCGGATAAATTGTTCAAGGATCTTTGGAAGCTGAAAGTTCTGCAAGTATCTTCTTATATTGCTTATCTGGAAATAGCTGGAAAGTATAAAAACAGAGAATATTTCATAGGGGATAAAGGATTTTCTTCATTGTTTCATACCTTTATCGAATGAGTCTTTGCTGAGCTCCTGTGAACAAACTTAATTTAAATACAAAAGCGCGCTCATGGTTTCCATGGCAGCTAAATATCTGGCTGGAGGAAATAACTAGCCACGCTCCATATCTGAACCTAAAATCCCTCTAGTCCTATAAGTTAAAAAAAAGCAATAAATCCCAGCAAGAGAGGATGAAGGGTAAGAAAAGTAGTCTATCAAACAGGCCTTATTCCCATGGTGATCAGTCTGAGTTATTTTTAGATACTGTATTCATTTCTCCCATGGATAATGTTACCACGCACGTTAAGTAGATGTTTTCGCAAAGAATGAAAATGTATCTAAGGCTGCAGAGTTGGTCGCTCCCAGACCTTTTAGAGGCTTTGAAGCTGGGAAGAATCTAAAAATAACTCGATATAGATACAATGAAACCTTTGAAATCATGTGAGGATTAAGTCTCTTCAATATATATGAGTGTGCATTAAGTCTTAGTTGCACTCAATTAGGGGTCTCCTTTTGTTATACTGTATTGTACATGCAATGCACTGACCTTGATTTCAATTGTCTCTTAAGGTTACTGAACAACAACATGATAACAAGAATATCAAAGTACACTTTCGAGGGATTAACATCTTTAGAAGTTCTGTGAGTAAAAAGTTATTAACTGTAGTCTATATCAAACAATTATTGGATGAGGTTTTTGTGATATCCAGAATGATCAAGGTTGAGGTAAGGGTTATCAGCCGAAGCCGAAGGCAATAGGGAGACGAGTTTTAAAATCGGTAGCGATGTTACTGCCAATCAAACAAACCACAGCGACTTTCTACTAATATTTTATATACAGTACATAATATATAACATCTAGCTTGGTAATAACACAAATTTAACAATATTTCAATAACCATGACATTCAGGTACTTAGACAATAACAAGATAACGGACTTCTCTCCTGAAACCTTCCATGCATTGGACAAGTTAAGAAGACTGTAAGTGACATATTGCCTAATCCATACACGAACTAACAAAACTTCCTCGGAAGCATTCGTTTTTCTTTTCGCTACAACACCAGAGTTTGTAAAAATGCAACTGAAGCTTAATCTCAGTAATGCGGTAAACTGCGAGAGAATCACTCTCTTTTGATTTGTTTCACAGTGATTGGGCACTGCTTCGGGCTTAGCTCCACATAGTTTTGGAAGCCTTATCAAATACAACATATTTTGGAAGATAGGCGTTAAGGTGCAGAATGAGGACAAGAGATTTTTTAGCCTAGTTCCTCGATTTGCTCTATCATTTCCAACTTACTTAGGATCTCGACTCACCCGAAGTAGAAAAGGCGAGAATGTATAGGGAAAATGCTCAGAACATCTCCCATATCGTGTGCAAAAAATAAACTGCGACACCATTTTAAGACATTTTTTGCCAGCAATCCATAAGCCTAATGTAATGACAGTTCAAATGTTGTTCTCTTTGACTAGCCATGCATCTCTTTAACTACTAGCTTAATACTAATATCTCTTTCTGTAAGCAAAATATACCTTGTATTCATATTTATATGGGTTCTTGGCATTGCATCTGTGTAAAAATGTGTCATCGACGCTGACCGCGAGTGGAATAACATAATATTTTTCTTTCAGTACAATGGATCATTTTACTCAATGCTGCTACGCAGTAAAAGCCATTCCCCGATTGAACTGTGAAGCACCGACAGATGGTTTCTCAAGCTGTGACGATCTCATGAAAAATAAAACTCTCCAAATATTCATATGGATTCTTGGTATCATGGCATTTGCCGGGAATTTATTTGTTATCGCATGGAGGTGTTTCGTGAGGGAAGACAATCTAGTTCACTCGTTCCTATTAACAAATTTAGCAGTCTCAGACTTTTTAATGGGACTATATTTGTTAATAATTGCGATCAAAGACACTCAGTGGCAAGGAGAGTATTTCAAACAAGATTTCACTTGGAGGACTAGCCAGCTGTGTCAATTTGCCGGTGCTCTGTCGATGATTTCAAGTGAGGTTTCAGTGGCAATGTTAACAATCATTACAGCTGACAGACTCGTATGCATTGTATTTCCATTTCGATTCAAGAGGCTTTCCCTTAGTCATGTATATCTATTGTGTGCGATAGTGTGGCTGCTAGGAATTGTTATATCTACGGTGCCACTCATGGGGATTGGATATTTTGTCGATGGCAATACAGGATTTGGCTTTTATGGGCGCTCGGCTGTGTGCCTACCTCTACAATTGTCATCTGACAGACCAGCAGGATGGGAATATTCTGTCTCGTTCTTCATCGCTTTCAACCTCGTGGCCTTTATTTTTATGCTTGTTGCGTATATTGCGATGTTTGTTACCGCAAAGCGAGTAGGCGGAGCAGTGAGGTCAACTAGCGTTAACCGTGAAACTGCTATGGCGGCAAAAATGATGTTCATAATTCTTACTGACTTTTTCTGTTGGATGCCAGTTACCATCATCGGAGTTTTGTCTTTAACGGAAATTTGTACGATCCAAAGAAGCTTGTGTATGTGTGGATAGCAGTGTTTGTCCTGCCTGTGAATTCCTCCATTAATCCTCTCCTTTACACATTTTCCACAACGACCACCAGGAAAAAGCTAAAATCTTTAAGAGGAACTATGAGGATGTTTATTACCAATAATTTGTCCCGTTCTGTAGGTAAGCTGAAATTGTACATAAGACTGCTTGCTACACGCTTCTTTCCAGAAACGATCTAGAATCAATCAAGAGCAGCCTCGATCAACATAAAGATCCAAAGCATTGAGGACTAATAGTAGAGGGTCATGTTTTACATAATATTTAGACAGACGAAATAAGAAGCCATTCATCATACTTTTCAGTAGTCTCTGTTACTGTTGTAATTACTTAATTTTTTAGATCGCCACCTGCAAATCGGAAAACACAGTCTATGCATTTGCACAGTACGAGACTTAACGAGCTCACCCTATACTGAGAAAAGGAAGGTCCCGCCAGACCTTCGTCTAGTAGTAGCATAATACTCATCCAAAGCAAGACGCAGCAATGGCCATAACACATATAAACCATTTTATTCAGGTTTTATGCTGTATTCTATTTTTTTACGTGAGACAAGAAGTAAGTGAACGTCAAGCATTTTAAAGATTTTGCCGTTATCGGTCAGCCGACACGACCAAAAACTTTTGATGTGTCCAAACTTCTGGGACTCAACTTCCTCGACGTAAAATATCGAGCTTTAATACCCTATAGGCTATTGACCACAAATCTAATTTTCTTTAGATGTATTATGTAAGCAGAACAAAATTGACAAAATGGAATAGCCAGTACAGAATTTAAAAGCAGAAGCTTGATTTTAATTTTCACAGGAGCAAGAGGCAGATTACAGCAAAGCGACTCACACCTTGGTATTACCTTGTCATCTGTGGCTACCCGTTCATCTGACGAAAAACCGTCTACAGCAGCTACTCATTTAAAGATTATTGAAATTTGTAACATATTCCACAGTAGCAACTCTGCTCAAGCGACCGTAAGTATACACCTAACGTTTTCAAAGGCTTTGTCAAGAGTTCATTAGCATTGCTTTGTGTAATTAAAGGTAAATGATACCTCAAATGCAAGAGGGTGATTTCACTGTTATCAAAACATAACTGAAAATGGTTACCACTAACCCCTGGCAATAACTCTGATGGTCTAGTGGGAGTAGCACTGCAAGACTGATTCCACAGATCAGGATCAGTGATGAAAGATCTGTCTGGATCATGGTGCATCAAAGGAACCGGTGAATCCATAACCGAAGTGGATTCGTGGATTCCTTTGATGCACCATGATCCAGACAAATCTTGGATCACTGATCCTGATCCTGATCACCCAAAAGGCACACACCCTAAGAAACCACGACGGCTACGCCCAGGACAACGTCGATTGAAAATATAGGTCCGCAATGCATACTTGGGGTGTTATGCTTAATTTTATTCAAAAGGCAGCATCTGGGAGAATTGCTACAAGTATGTCCGAATGCTGTCTACTTACTTACTATATCCTCGAATAATAATTATGTATTTAGTCCTAGTCCTAAATAAGGGGACTTCACACATTAACCTATTTAGCCCTATTTTGCGCATTGTCCCATGCGAGTTACTCAGCCCTGTTTACACATGTCAAGTGAATTTGTTCATGTAGTGTCAAGAGGGTTTGTTGCTGTAATGACTAAGACTGTAACAACATCAACTAAGTACCGCGGGGAGCTGCAGGGTTGTCAGTTGTTTTGTGATAGTGGTTCCATCCAAAAAGTAAGCGCTAAGGTTTGTGTGAAAAACATGCCACAAAGGGGTTGGGCAAGATGAGCACTGCACATCGTTCGGGGAGTATGGCAGGGGATTGTCCCCTCCAACTGTTTGAAATATTATACCCTGAGATGTAATTTAGGGCTACCCTCAGCAAACATTGTGTTCATAATAATGATTTTCCCACTCTTAATTCCCTGATCCAGTGCCACAGCAAAAAGGCTAAGGAGGATTGACTAACTCAACAAAATCACTCAAAACAAAGTAGAAGTAGAAGATTTCAATAATAGGTCGAAATGTTGTTTCATCTGCCTTACTATTGTTTTTTTGTTTTGTTTTTTTTTTTTCATGATGTTTTCTATTTCATCTTCACTTCTTTTTACTTGATACAAAGTAAATCACTCTAGCACTGTTACTCTGCACATTGTACCCCTGAAAATTGGCTGCCTGTTAGTGACAGATGTAACTTTAGCAATGCCATAAAGATCTTTAATTGTGTTAATAAAATCTTCCCTGACCCACTGCTTAATCGAGAAATTTACTCTGCATTCACAAATTCACACGGGAAATACTTAACACCCCGGTAAAATGAACATTTCAAGGTGCTGTCAAACCACTGGACAACAGTCCTTTACCTACAGTGGTGCTATGCTCTAGAATAATCTAAGAGACGATGTTAAATCTTCAAACTGTCAAAGTTTTTAGGAAAGAAATTGTTAAACTACTACAGTAGTATAGTTATGTAGTCTTGTAAACCGAAAACCCTTGTAGGGAGTTGCAATAAAATATGTATCCAGTGGTGGATCTAGGGAAGGAGCCCCCCCAGTCCAATTGATTTTCGAATGAAATCATGATCATAAACAGCACGACAGAGCGATTTTGAAAAAGAAATAACTTACCTTGGACAATTGTAACTAAGTTGCGAGGGAAAGCTTCTCTAAATTTTCACAAAACAGGTAAAATGGCTGCAATTACACAACAACAACACTACAACAGAAGCAATGGCCGACGAAACAACTTGGACTAGCAATTATTAGTACCCAGTCTACTGGCCAGATTATTTATACTCCCAAAGGTCTATCACGTGACATCTCGTCCTCAAAGTGACATACATACATACATACTGACTGACCCACAAACAAGATCGCTCCTGACTTAGGGGTCTGTATGCATGAGCATAAGACCAGAAAAATGAGTTTAAATTTTACCTTCGAATGTTGCGATGCACTAAAGTCATTTAGTTTTTTTCTCACTGTCAAAACTATCTCCAGGCTGAATATGCAACGCAGCGTTACATTCTAAATAGAAATTTACAAAACTTGTCGTGGTCATTTTGCATTGTGGTTCTTCAGGAGACGGCAAAGAAATGTACCAAGTATTATAACGCACGTGCACAACCATTACACTGCTCGCTAAACTTATTTAGTGACGTTCCTGTTGCAGTTGCCGTCATGCTTTTTTTAAACTCCCTAGCGCCTAGTACTAACGGCGATAAAACGACGATGGCCATAAATAAGGACTCTGTCGACACCTCGCCAAATCTATGAGTTTCGTAAAAGTTGGGAAATTTTGTATCCTTTAAGACATAAAACGGAGTTTGCAATTATCTTAAGAACAATATTTTCGCTATATATTGGCATTTGTTATTGAACACAACACTTCACCTTTGGCTGCACTCGTAACTTTACCAAAAGCAACCTCAACATTGACATTTGTGAACAAGACGGAGAAAATTATTCGAAAAAGTTTAAAGAAACACTATCACAGCGGCTTTGCTGTATGTTTGGTCCTAAAATTATGACCAAGTGACTTCTCTCGCACACGAAACAAAGCGATTTGCTGATGGGAGAGTAAATTGTTATTTGCTTTTAGAACAAGAAGACAGAATTTTTAAATCGATCATAACCTTGTTCATGTATAACCGTTTATAACGTTGCTTTAATGGCTTCAGTACAAGAGTAATTATTAACAAAACTAGACCATTGTAGTTAGGTTTCCATCAATGAAATCATGCTCGAGATGATGTTCCTTTCAGGTGCTCTTGTAGTGCTGTCGGTAGATTTAGTCAGCATCGAGTTAGGTTGCTGGCTTATCTTTTCTGTTGATAAAGTTTTTTTAAGATTGTTTAAACAACAGTGTTTGCTTTTCCATAATGTAACTTTCCTGGAGAGCATTGCTGTGCTGACTTTGGCTCAAAACAGAAGGCCCCTTCTCAATTCAGGAAAATTTATATCCGGTTCCGGATCAAAATTACAAGATTTCGACAAAAACCACACGAAAACCATGCAATATCATGTGGTATATAGTGAAACCGCCGTATTTCTGCCATGCTTAGAACCCATACTAAGCTGAGCGCTGTAAAAGTAATGCATAAATGTTCTTTATAGGGGTATTTCACCTCCTGGGTCGAAAACGAACGACTAGAAATGTGCCTGGTAAAATATTTCTCGAGAACTAAAGAGAAAGAATGGAACAGGGAAATTGAAGTGCTAAGAGAGATTTCTAAAAACGGCGAGCATGACAATCTGCTGACATACCGCTGGCATTCTGAAGGTGAGTAAAAGGTTACGAGAGTGGTAATAACTTCTAGAAAATAATTGCAAAGAAAATCTTCTCTTTCGTCGGTTTGAAAATGGGAGGTAGCAAACTTTGAAATTTCCACAGCAAAATAAAGCTTCAGCTTAGCCGTCCGCCAGAGACGGCGAAAACTATACACACTGCCAAGAATGTGAAATCTACCACGCTCACCAGGAAAATACCAGTCTGAAACGTCGCTGATCATCATCTGGTGATTCCCTTAGTCATGATTGTCTAAGAGCTGTTGCTAAAAATTACTAACAGCGATGAAACAATTATCGTATCGAAGATAAGATTAAATCCTGAACAGAAATGGCGACAAACAAGTTGTGGTTCCTCAGGTTATGTTCGCGTTATGCACATGCTCATTACGGTTCTCAAATGACTGACAGATTACTTTATTGTGGCAATCATAGAAGACTGAAAAAGCGGCGAGATCAAAGGTAGCTGCCAGCCTGCAGCCCCCTTCCCCCCTGTACATTTGTTTGCTTCACTTTAAAAATGAACATTACCTTTTTTTGTCCAAATATACATATGTATTTAAGGACCAGATTAGTTGACTCGCTTTTGTTTTCTTAGCAATTGTAATCACATTGTTTGAACAGTAAGCTTATTATGTATTGGTGATTTATAGACAATGATTTCTTTGTTTTTCAAGTTATGTTGATAACCAGTTGATTTCAACAAACTCGGCGCTACACTCCTCTTTGGTTATTCTTAATCGCCACATCAAAGCTAATCAAAAAGGACGTCAATGTAATAAACAATTTAACTGATGTCTTCTTCTCTATTTTCAGCATGTGCTTTAAACATAGCCGATTTTCAAACTATCAGAATACCACATTTGAAAAATAACGGCTTGTAAGTACTCCAATTGCACTTAATGTTAAATATAATTGAAGTATTGTTTCGGTTAAATTGTTTAAATTACAAAGATAGTTTTCGTTACTACTGGCTCTGAACAGAAATAGACCAATTTCAATATATTACAATTTAATGGCATCGAGGCTTAGGGGACTAAACCAAATGAAACTGTTGACTCGTGACTCAACTTCAATATGATTTCTTTCTAAGCCTTGGTACCATGTTCGAAAATATGCGCACTTAAATTTCGTCCCCCGAGAGAGAACGGGGTTCGTGACTAACCGAGTGGAAATAGATCGTTTCTTTTCAGAAGCAAGTAGGTGTGATACACTGAGCTATTTATTTCTTTTTTTTTTACTATGGCCATCCAACCGTCCAATTTGTTGCGTGCTTACTGGCTTATCAACGTCGCGCACTGATCTTGAAAATTTTGCCAAGCCGTTTATGATGATGAAGCATTGTATCCAGACTGGATTCGATTCTTTAAGGGAATATTTCAAAGAAAAAACGAAAAGAACGAATATAAGGTTAAAGTTGTATATTTCCACCTTTTATGACACTGTTATGCTTTCATCGCTTTTGAAATAATTGAAAGTGCGTAAATTCAGACTATAACAACGTCAAAGCTTGACCTAGATCTGGATGATGATGTCATGTTCAAAGTGCTTTATCGTTAGTGGGTTTCAAGAATTTGCGAACGGAATAAACGTTAGTTACAAATTTTGTTTTTGGGGTTTAATGACGCCTTGAGCTTTTCGGTCGTTTCCATAAACGAAATTCAGGTCTGTACCCATTCAATATCTCTAGCGAAAGTCAACCCTTGATTGTTTTGGCTTTTTGCTATTGTATGTTGTAACAAACAAATCGAAGTCAGTTTAAGGTGGCTCAAAATAGTTTCCAGCGCTTAGATTTTGATGGGTCGTTATAACCACTCATCACTTACTGCTACAATAAAGTGCCCAGTCATTGGTGAACAAGTTGTTGCCATTTTTGTGACACAATAGATTTCCATAGCAAAAGTATGGCCTGCTAAGAGCACCCTTAATCACAGCTTTAGGGGCTTATAATTCAAAACGGCACGGTGAAATTCTTTCTATAGCATCAAATTTGATAAGCATGAGTAAGACGCAACTTTTGGCAAAGTATAAAACAATTCTGTTCACTGGGTTCAGCCATCTAACATTTTTAAAACTCTAAGGTGGTTGCGAACTCTATGAACAGATTTTCTAAAATCTTTGCCCAAAGTTGCGTCTCATCATGCTTATTAAAATTTGATAATATGAAACATCGCCAGAAATCAAGGACATTTCGAGCCCGCTAACAATTATCAGCGGTATATCGTATTACACAATAGACTATCAAGAGTATTCAATATGGCGGCGATAAGAATTTTGATTTGCTTTTCGCGCCAAGACTACTGAAGTTGCATTCAACGCCTGGCATATTTTTATTCCGAAAAGGACCTGAGAACTAATTATTTCCCAGCAAGATCACAAACAAAGATGGTCGACGATTCAAAGATCAGCATTGCTCGTGTTTAACCATTTCAGTCGTAGTTTTCCAAGTGGCGTCCCGTCACTCGTGCAACATGGAAAATAAGGGATATTCTGGCTCGTTGGAAAGTCTTCTGATAAGAGAAAATGGCGATTTTACAGGATTTTTGGACGCTTCGAACTCAGTAGAAGTCAATTCGAGTGAGAGCAGTTTACTTCATTAGTGCACTTTCCTGTAATCGGCGAGTGTTTGGGTCGGAGAACGACGGATTTTGAAGAAATGTATGGCGACTTAGGTCAATAAACAGTGAAAAAAAGAACTGGCTCAGGAAGTAAGTGATTTTTAGTTATCGAGTCACTGTGAGGTTTGATGAATAGCAGAATCAATACTGAATATGTCTCGAGCGAGAGCAGACGGGACCATGAGCTCCTGATTGTTATATTTTAGAAATTTTACAAATTTCCATACAGTTTCTTATATTATTTGGACGCCATTATGGACGTCATGCGCAAGCGCGGCCGCCATCTTGTCCAATATTTCTGGCAATGGAATTTCACCATGACGATTTAAAATTGTAAGAAAAATGGATAACAACGTGTTCACCAACGATTGGACAGTTTTTTGATACCATGATTGTAGCGTCAAGTGATAAAGAGTAGTTATAATGACCCTTAAAAATCTTGCTGCTGGAAACTGTTTGGAACCACCTTAAATGCGTCCACCCTGTTATCGTTTATGAATTTAGTTTTAGCATTGTCAAAGCTGCTGTGGATTAACGATCAACAACAGGACACACCCTAAAAATCTGACATCGTTAAATGGATGGAACCTAGGGAAAGCTAACACTGAAGGTTATTTGATTTCAGGTTGATCTGCTTTGCCTTTGTGTCAAACACAACGATGGATGATTACCTCAGAGAAAG
>JAHPZR010004181.1:0-20000 GCA_019787425.1 Platygyra sinensis
GCTGCGGCCGCACTAGGAGAGTTAACTGGGTTTATTTTTCAGAAACCTGGTTTAAAAATTCTAAATAACTTAACTCGGTTAAAGGTTGGTTATAATAAAACAACGGGGTTACATTTTATGAGCGGCCGCACTGACTGAAATGGGTTATGAAGTGGGTTAAACTCAGTTGACGTCAAGAGATAAACCAACAAAATGGCCATACTTCGAGGACCCATGTTGTTATTTTCTCGATTCTTTTTCTTGGTTTTCGTTTCCTTTCTCGCCGCCCACTGCTAGGCAGTCTCTCTTCCTTCTAATGCGCACTACGGAAATTTCTAAGGCAGTTCTTTCAAACATAATTCGCGTAGACGTCAGAGTGTCTCCATCCCCGTGATGAATCGTATTAGAGTGTGGGTATATCCGAGAGCCAGCGATGGTTTGGGGAAATCCATAGGAATCATGCCATGCACGGCTTTCTTAGAGAGCACTTTCGAATGAGCTTCGACTGCCTTCAAGCCCTTTGTCGATATTCTGTCGTATTCAAAGCTTAAGCAGTGTTTTTGCGCGCCGCGACTAACATTTCACATGCAGACCGTGATGATTGACACATTTTTGCGCAAAAGCCAATGCACGGCAGCTGATCAGACCCGCTTGATAAGAAACCACTAACCTGGTTGAACGCACGCAAAACGTGTGGTTGTTAAATAATAAACCTAACGCGCGTTTAAAAAAATCTATTGTTCTTCAAATTCAATCTCCATTGCGTTACCGTTTAACCCGGTTAAAGTTCCATGAACAGCCGAAATTGGCGGGCCCCCCGCGTCACGATTTTCTGTAACCCGGTTTAACTTTAAGGTAATTACCCTGTAATAGAACCGACAATAGATTTTCGTTCAAACTTTGTCTACTAAATATTTATGATATGACAAGTCCAAATTTGAAATAAAAAAGGGGGGTCCCCAGGCTCGTAAAGGTGTGACGTCACACTGAAAATGCCCCATTTTCACATTATTCACCATGTATTTTAGAAGGCCACTGTAATTTATTGTAGCATCCCTGTAACTCCAAACTTGAAATGATATGCTTGACAAAATAGTAATTACATTGTGTTGGATACAGGTAATCTCTTTACACTTGATTTAGACAGAAAACGTTTATTCCTGGAAAACTATTATACAATGATTGGTTGCCATGGTGACCAAAATGCAAAACATAAAAACTACAGTCAACTCTGTTTTCCTTTTTTAAAAAATTTCTGTCAATAGAAATGTGACCATTCTTTTTTTATGCAAAGGCTATTGGTACTTGATTAGAATGAATGAAAAAAAAGAGGGGGTGCCCATACTCGTTAGTGAGATATGGCTGGGGATTTCAGACCCAGCCCTCCTGCTACATGACTCAAAACTGTTAAATTTGCAGATTAAATATAGTTATAAAGCTGTACAAATTCCTTTTTACATACAGGAGAAGACATACGGTAGTTGTTAAACCACTTTGATAAAATTTGGATCAGAATTTATTGCAAGAAATTATTGGTTACCATGGAAACCGAAGGAAATCAAGGCCAAACGTTCAGAATTGGACTATAAAATAGACAAATTGCACAAAAAATTATTTCAACCAACCTAGAAAGTGTTCATCACAGATATGTCTTAAATCAGTTTTGTTGATTTAATTTTCTTTACATATGCAGTAAAGAGATATTTTAGGTCCCAGGCCTTACTCCCCCAAACAACTAAGGACTGTGCCCATGAACTTTAATGACTGGATTTTATCATGGATTTCATGTACTTCTTGGGTAGAAAAGTCAGCTAGTGAATTCCTCCGAGAGCGTTGCACTCAAATTTTATTATTACACGTGTGTAATTTCTGTTTTGGTTTTACACAAATAATGCCACAACTTAAAAGCATCATGCATAAAACAAATTGACACATGGAGGTCCTGTCAACAGTGCATTCACGTGCGTTGGTCCGATACCGGCATGTAACATTCCTATAAAGAAAAAAACGTATTTATTTATTTTATTTTACTTTCTAATGAACAAAATTACTTTGTATCCTCATTTCTTTGGAACGAACGCTAAAGCTGTTAGCTTATGTGACAGCAAATATTACTAAAAATACTCACAATCGTACGCGTGTAGTTACACAAATTGTGCCTCGTAAAAAATATATAAAATAACATAATTTTTCTAATTGTTCGACAAACATTGATTAACTCCTTAGAAGACAAAATTGCATTTGGAGTTCAGGTATTCTAATTTTCAGCAATCATAAGTCTGTGAAGTCATTTTGAACGTACAGCAAATTAAATAAACGAGCCAACATACCTGCTACAAGCTTTGTGTTGACATCAAATATGGGCCTCCCTCGCTGAAGGCTTCCGGTCTGATGAGTCTTGTTAGTTCTACACACGTTTATTTCTCCACATTCACCGTTTGCACAAGTTAGGTACAAGAGGCTTCCGAGTCCGGAAACTGTTTCATGAAAACAGTTCGAGAGCCGAAGCGGATTCCCGCAGGCTTTACAGCCTTCATCTAGTACTTTCGCCAACAAATCCAACTCAACAACGCGTCTTCCCGACAGCTCAAAATCACTTCTACGGCCATTACCGTTCTCAACATCTTCACCCACTTTCTCAAATTTCCGTTTGCATTGGATCTGCAAATTCTGTCGACGTTCGCATTCTTTTACACGGCGAAAACAGCCTTTTTTGTCCCTAACGCGCTCGTCGCGAAAGGCCGCCATCTTAGAAAGATTGCATGACTTGAGCTTATTAGGATGCGCAGTAAAGTTGCGCAGTGCAAAACAGGGGAATGACCTTAATTGATTAATTAGAATTAACTCGGTTAACTCTCATAGTGCGGCCGCGGCCAATGTAAAGCTACAAAAAAAAAAGACAAAAGCTTACAAAAATCGAAACTACTGACTTCTTTGTTGTGAACGTCATTGTTCAATTACAGAACTCCCTCTCCCAAAACATTGTTGAAATACTACTGCGCTATTGGATAAAGACTGAAATCAATTTTGCAAAAGGGTGGGGAGGGAGAGGGGAAGGCAACTACCAGCTGCTGGTGAAACGGTGAAGCCAAGACTTTCGTTCTGAATTTCTCTTTCTGAGTTTTAACGCTGAATTATAGCAGTGTGTCACGGGGAATAGAAACTAGCGAACTCACTAAATTCGATTGACCCGCGCCTTAGATCTCCCCATGTAGACCGGTTACATTTTGCGGCAAAATGATTGAAAAGCAAAATATTGACGAGAAAAAAGTGAAGAGAACAAGCAAACTATAACAGATTTAAGTTCAGCTCATCGCCATTCGCAAGCAAAATTCCAGCTAATACAAACCAGGGTCGAGTTGTTCGAAAGCCGGTTAACGCTAACCCAGGATGAAAAGTTAACCAAAGTATTGATTTTTCCTGTATAAAAATGTTTTTCATTGCTTATGATTTTTGTAGTTTGATTATTCAAACGCAAAACGGAAGGACAAATAATGTAGAAAGAAAACTTCACCAAAAAGCTACAAAAATGAAATCAAAATTCTCGCTAAACCTGGGTTAGCTTAATCGGGCTTTGAACCATAAGTTTCTTCTTTTTTGCCATAGGAAAGTCTGCATACGAGCCAAATGGCCCATCGTGCCGGAGTTTTTCCCGGATTCTGTACTATGAAGTGACTGGTAATATTTCTACCTACTCCTGGATGGGATGCTAGTCTATCGCAGGGTTACCCCCCGTCCAAGCATTAAATTCGCCAGCACCGATTTATACTATTGGGTGGAGCGAGGCACTCTTAGAGTAGACTGCTTTGCCCAAGAACACAGCAAAATGTCCGCAGCCAGGGCTAGAAACCGGACCGCTCGAACCGGAGACGCACTAAATATGAGGCCACCGTGCCTTCGACATATAATAAACATCTTATTAACCGAGCTTAGTCAGCCTGTATAGAAGAATTTTGAACGAGGGTGTAAATACAGACTTCACTGAGTCTGGTAAATGAACACTAGCTGAAGCTCATTTCAAAACTATTTTTTTTATTCTCCATACAAGCCAGAATAAAAAAACCACCCGGACATAATCCCCTGCCCAGGACAAATAACTGGCAGTTCACCGTTTCTACCTTATTTTAACTGAGTGAAACCTCGATCCTATTATTTCCGCTTATCCCCAAGTGAGTCCCCAGAACCACGAACATTCTCCGACTGTGTCGTCAAACTATTTCTAGAGTTTGCGCCTCTTAACCTTGTCAAGCACAAGAGGAGATGTCAGTGTCAGCCAATTCTTGCTTGAATGCTCTTTCATATTCCTAGCAACTGCATTGCAAAGACGCATGACATTTATGAAACGAAAAAAAAATCGGAGTTTGGTTCTGAAAAGGCTACCTGGTACTGACATATCACACAGTAACTGCATGTTACGGGGTTTAGGTATATATGCAAAAAAGTTATGCCCAAATAACCCAAGCTGCTTGCGACTGTAGGCCTTTGGGAGAACTCGAACTTGATCTCTTTCTGAGTTAGCCTACATTGATACAATGAGAAAGGAGTTTTATTAGCTGAAATATAATTTTGTCACTTTCCTTTTCAGGACAATGCGAATATAATCCAATAGGACTGGATGATGGCGTGGCGTTTCCCAGCCAATCTTTCCAATCAAGTGGCGTAGATGCTTCGGGTTTTGATGCTTCCGAAGCTCGCTTTAGTGATAATGGCTGGTGTGCAGAATTTGAAGATGGAGACCCGCCCCCAAGTCTAACGATTAACTTTGGAAGACTGATAAACGTGTGTGCCGTGAAAACTGCAGGCACCTTTTCAATCGCCTACAGTGAACGCGTAAGGGTGGAATTTTCAGTCGATGTCGATGGATCGTCTTTTTTTGGTTCTGAGGTAAAGTAGACTCGCCAATCTTTGAGTAAAAAATTACGAGGGAAGGGTTGTGGAAAGATTGCATTAACCTAACTTAACGCCAAAGTCACGGAGCGAAAGTAAGTTCAGCGCGAAGGCGATAACCGGGCTCTTTCCCTTGACACGCTGATTTAGTCATTGGTAATTTGTAACGTTATCACAGTTAATTGCATTAGTATGAAATGTTTCTATTTGAAACATGAGCAAAAGCCGTCTTTGACTAATACTAGGCTTATACCATATTTAATTAGTCAAATTTAAATTTCTTATAAGTAGTTTCTTCGAAACACATTTAGGATAAAAACATGCTCATTCATGTCGCTGTAGTAAAGATTTTAGAAACTATTGGTTACGTCATCAACTGTAGGAAGCGGCCCCATTTCTGGCTCAATTTCAGAACAATGGGAGCAGTGCTACTAGCATAATGTGCTTGTTTATATGCACTTACAACACTGCACTGAAGGAATTTCCCGTGGAGGGAGGTACTCTACAAAGTTCTATATGGGGGGGGGGGTGGGGAAGCTCCTCCTCAAAGTCCAAACCCTTACCCCTCCGTATACCATTTGACGGAACTACCCCTTTTGTATATCTTTATTAAAAAAGGTGCCGCTTTTTACATACTTTTATCACTGGCCCAAAGGGTTTATAAATTATCAAAATAGGATTTTGATCTTGACAGGAACTGGAAAACACAGACGCGGACCCAATGATTCACCACCTAAGTGTCCCTCAGGCGGCGAGATACATCAAATTTACAATACTCAGCCACATTGTTGGGCCGTGCCTAAGAGTGGAAGTGTACCGTGACAAAGGTAAAGAGAACACTGATTAGCCTGGAGAAGAAATCAACCGATCAAGCCCTGGTTGTTCAAAGGCTGGATAACGCTATCCAGCGGATAAATCGCTATCCAGTGGATAAGTGTTAACAAAACAAACCACGCTATCAGCTGGATAGTGATTTATCCTGTGGATAGCGTTATCCATCCTTTGAACAACCCGGGCCAGTAACTTATTCCAGCACAGTTATGGTTAGCTTCTTTCCCTATTTTCCTTATGAAGGAGTCAAAGGATGGCGCATAGACGTAGAGCAAATAAATGCAGGGTCATCCCTCATACTCAGCCACCCTGGGCAAGAGAGAGAAAAAAAACGCCCCTAACCGATTGTGGGATTAAAGGGCTGGGTGACCTTGAGTGCATGGGGGTCATTCGAGGTAGGACTCGGTCAGTGGGACAATTTTTTTCATCCAAGTACTTGGAAAAATATAGCTGAGGAGACTGAGTAGCCTTCCCACTAGGGACACAGTTGCAGCTCTTCACAGGGCATTGTTTATGTGGTACTACTTGACCTTTTAAGTCTTTGTGTTGATTACACCCCGATGCATTTTCGAGTATTGAAATGAACACTACTGAGCAGTACTTCCGTGTTTTACTGTTGATTATGCTGTACAGTCTGATTCTAACTCTTAAGTCTGTTTAGTGTTTGTTGACTGACTTATTAGAAGGTTTTGTTGGCATAGTTTTCTAATCTTGGATCCCCTGCTTTGCTGTGACGTATGATGGCATTCTTAGTGGTTTAATATTGCAAAATCAAAAATTACCTTTCCTTGTGAGGTTTTAGTTTCATCAGAAAAAAGACTCAAAAAGAGCTACAATGAGCGACAAAAGTGTTGATACACTTGGCACCAAAATTCGATTTTTCTGCGTCTTGGAAACATTCCCCCCCTTTCCCCCACAACAATGTTGATTTTTCTATTTCTTCGATTGCACAGACCACAACGCCTACACAACATTGAATTGGGGGGCCGGGGGTATCAGAGATTTAACGCTAGATGCAAATAAAATAGAACAAATGTTTAAGAATCGAAAATCGTCTTTTCCTAAAAGTGTCTCAACTACTTTTGTCGCCCATTGTCTGGAGGCTATTTATGCAAATTGTAGCGATTTCCTTTATATATCTAAGCTATAGCAACTTTATTTTTACAAAAGCGACCAAATGCGTGGTTCAGAGTGATTCCTGACTAAAGAAAAAGTTGGAAGTGTTTTTTTCTCACCTAAATTCCGATACAAAGACGAAACCTGGTCTATCTCGTTAATAAATGGTTCATATTTAGCCCTCAGGGTGGTGTTTATCGCCACTTTTTCTCTTTTAAAGTGTTTAAAGGGTGTCTACCTCACTTTCATTCAACGCAATTCTCACTATGACATGATGGCTATAAGTGGTTCACTTTTCAGTTGTCATATTTTGACGAAAAAACAGAAATTGCATCGTTCTTTGGAAAAAATCTCTCTATGTCTGACCTTAATACAATACTTTACCATTACAGATGACCTCATAATGACGTCACAGCAACATGTATATATTATTTTGATAACGGCATTGCACTGAGCACATCAAATTTTATATCAACCGATGGTTTTAGTGCTTTTACACTTTTACTGGGCGAGTTTCCAACGGTTTCTCATTGGTACACCTTTTGAATCGAGAAGTTAATTAATTTATTCTATTTTTAACGCTTCACCATTGATAAAACATTGAGAAGTCATGACATGAAGTACAAAAGCGTGATAAAACAAGTGATCTTATGTAATTTTGTCCGCTCAACACAATGCTGTTAACGGAATGTTTCTAGCACGCAAGTATGATGTAAAAATGGTGCCATTACTCACGGTCAGCTGTCGCTAAACCAATAAAAACGTGCCTTCTGAGCCCAAAAGTTAGTTTTATGACATAGTGTCTCATTTTAATTCCTATTCTACAAAGTTTTTGTTTCTTTTTTCCAGTTCAGCTTGGAAAAACGATTACATAATGCAGATAAATGCAGTTTTTTCACTGGTAACCACGATTAACCACGATTAACCACGGGTAACCAAATGGTGGTTAAAAGGATACTATTAATATTGATTTAGTCAGTTCATGGTTACCCGTGGTTGACCGTGGTTTATCGTTGTTTTTTCTGCACAGCTGTTGTTTGAATTACTCCAAGACAGCCTACTTTGGGAGTACCACCGGAAGTTTGTAATTCAACAATTACTCTCTTATTTCATTCCTTTTTCGGGGAGAAATAAGGTGGAGATGACCAACACCCTAAATTGGCGATGTCACGCACGAATGTCACGCAAGATTACACTTCCAAAAAAGCGATAATTTCCTTACATTTTTGTACTGATGAGTAAGCTTGCCATAATTTTTCCATACGAACCCAAATCCTGGAATAAAGCGACGGCAGGCATTTCAATTAAGTAGTACACCGGCTATTGTACCAGAAACAAATTTACTGTTTCAGACAATGAGCGAGAAAAGTGTTGATACACTTGGCACTAAAATTCGATTTTTCTGCGTCTTGGAAACATTCCCCCCCTTTCCCCCACAACAATGTTGATTTTTCTATTTCTTCGATTGCACAGACCACAACGCCTACACAACATTGAATTGGGGGGCCGGGGGTATCAGAGATTTAACGCTAGATGCAAATAAAATAGAACAAATGTTTAAGAATCGAAAATTGTCTTTACCTAAAAGTGTCTCAACTACTTTTGTCGCCCATTGTAGTTTGACGTTTCACAACGTTTTTAGCTCGACGGGGTTCCGCTTTTTGTAATAGAGCACGTTTGAATTTCCAAGCTTTTGCGTTACGTGGCATGAGAATGGCGGTCTGAGAAGACTGTCGTGTAGGTCAAAAGATGAGTTATCGCTTTAGTTTTTGCTAACTAAACAGTGCTTTCACTAGAAGGGGCAATTATTTCAATGTTTCGGATCTCTAGAGCAATAAACGCTCAGGGACAGATGTTTCTGTTACTTTACGGTCGCCATGTTTGTGCCCCTCAGCATGGCGTCTCCATATATACAAAGCTCTATAAATTTAGGTGACATACTTCTGCAAATGACGCACGAATGAAAAACAGCACAGACCTGATTCTTGGCGAGGTTGTTTATACATCAATCATCTATCGTATTCCAGATTCTTCACGTTATTCACTGAATGGTTAGGGCTTTTAGTTTTGATCACATGGCCTGAAAACTGAGAGTAGACCTGGTAAATATGGTAGCGAAATCTTACCATTCGTCGGCCACTTGAAGTCATTATCTGGATAGTCTCGCAACTCCTTCCTTCAATTTTACGTCAGCTAAGAGTAGTAATAAGATCTGTCTCATTTACTTAATTTGCAGGCGAATGCGGCAACCATCCCGTTGGTATTACTGACGATGTAATCATCCCTAACGATAACATTGAGGGCACAGACGCTGATGAAGGCTTTGAAGCAGTCCACGTGCGCATGAGTGATGACAAGGCGTGGTGCAATGACGATGGCGCCGAGCTTACTATTGACTTCGGTGAAACCGTTGAAGTGTGTGCCATTGAGACGCGAGGTTATAACGACGAAGGCTCTGATCGATATACCACCTCGTTTTCACTGCAATTTGCCGGAGATGATTCCATTTTTTCAGATTACCAGGAAGATTCTACTCCGCGGGTAAGGCAGCAAATCTAAAACAAAATTAGAATGGCTTTGTAGCGCGGTGAGAACAAATGGTGGCACTGATGTTTTTACCGAATTTTAACGTCATCTGTGATCTATTACCAAACAGACGCACAGAAACATGGAATTTATATTTGTTTTCTATAGCATAGGAAGAAAAAACGCTGTTAATTCCTCCAGTAGATTATAAGTAATAAACCATCAAAATACGAGAATAATTTGACTTGCATTATCATACAATTAATGACACAAAAGAGTGGGTTTTTGCTGTAAGATGTTTCAAAGAAGCAAACGGACGGAACCAACTCGTGGGCCATCTATCTTAGCCTGGTCCGTATTGCAAAAATTTAGACCTTTTTATGTGTACTTCTGTCTTTGTAAAGTATTATTTTCAGATTTCCTTCAATTTAATGGTAATTTTGTCGATGGTCAAAATAACTCAAAATAACGCGACTGTGCTCCTTTCAGGAGATCTCAGTGACTTAATTTGACGTCGATTTCTCATTCCACCCAGGTATTTTCACGAATAAGAGGGATTGAAACAGAATTCCATTTACTTTTTGATCCTGTCTCAGCAAGAAAGATGAAAATTATCGACCTTGACAGCAATTTTTGCCTCAGCGTAGAAGTGTACCGAAGTGATACAGGTAAATTAAAGTAAACTAATTATTAATATTTAACGCCCATAAATACCATAAACTACCGAATTACCTCCTACTGCTGTCATCAATCCACCGCCTGGTGTCAACTGAATTCATCAGCTAAGCCAAGAGGAAATGATGAGACAGAGAGGGACATTGAGGGCGTAGGCTGGGATACGTCGATTCCACTAAAGTTATTTTTAGTTTAGACGGAAACGGAAGTCTATTTCCCCAGACGTCCGCATGATAGCTTTCACCCGTTGAGTAATTTAGGGCCTGTTCACATGGAAGTGGGGGACCCCAGCGAGGCACCTCACCTACCCGTGGTAAAGAGATACTTGCATTCACCTGACAATCAGAATGAGATCCAAATTGCAATCACCTGGTCGCTAAGCACGTACAGAAACAAACAACTATCGTTTGTTCCGATGAAGCTGCTTTTCGCTTCAATGTCGTTGCTGCAGCAACAACAGTTTGATTCCGCTAATTGACTTGACTATCAGATTCCAAGCCTAAATTGTCACCAGCACTGTCAATTTCATCAGCGTTTTGGCGGTTTTGGAAGTGAAATCATCGAAAAAAACTCGCCACGCTCGAGTCATTTGATTACCGCGGTTAGGCAGGTTACCCCAATCTGCAGCGTTTACTTGAAGAGAACTCACCCACCGAACCGGGCTACCCGGACAGGTTGACCGGGTAACCCGCCAGGGTGGGGTACCCCACCTAACATGTGAACGCGATCAAGAAAAAAAGAGAGATTGTATGGATAGATTGGTTACCCCACCTGGGCGGGGGACCTCACCTGCCCGAGGTCCCCATTTCCATGTGAACGCGCCCTTAAAATGGCGGCCTTTGGATATGCGTTTTGTCAGAAGAAGCACCCAAAGAACCACAACCTCTTTGTCCCCCTGAGGATTTGAATGAAAGAAAACAGCGATGACAACAAGAAAAAAATACTTTTCTTTCCTTTGTATAACAACATGCAGAGAAGTATCGTATTGCTCGACAGAACTGAGCGAAAGGGATAACTTCTTCTGGCTGCTTTTCCAACAGAGGAAACCGGCAGAAACGGAGATTCCATCTTCGTTTGATCATGTTCCTGCCACGTTTTGTTCACCTTCTTTTCGCTCTTCAGTGTGAGGTGAAAATATCCGAGCATTGTCATTGTCAATATCAATGTCGAAGTCCATCGGCTTGTAAACTCCATTTGAAAAAATCCTCAGTGCATAGTCCATAACTTATTCCGCTGGAACGTTTTGTTGTTTTTGTTGACCCCAGCCCTTGGAACTGCATATCTGCCTGTATATGCATGTGCCAACTTATTCCCAAGCAGTATACCTCCGTCTTTCATTTATTCATTCAACAAAAAACAACTCTCTCTAATGTACCCGTAAAAGGTGCTTCTATAAACACAGTGTATTTCCCAGTGGACCGTCGGCATGATAACCATTCTTTAGGTGACCAGGCAATTTAGAAACGACGGTCCACTGGGAAATACACTGTGTTTATAGAAGCACCTTTTACGGGTACATTAGAGAGAGTTGTTTTTTGTTGAATGAATAAATGAAAGACGGAGGTATACTGCTTGGGAATAAGTTGGCACATGCATATACAGGCAGATATGCAGTTCCAAGGGCTGGGGTCAACAAAAACAACAAAACGTTCCAGCGGAATAAGTTATGGACTATGCACTGAGGATTTTTTCAAATGGAGTTTACAAGCCGATGGACTTCGACATTGATATTGACAATGACAATGCTCGGATATTTTCACCTCACACTGAAGAGCGAAAAGAAGGTGAACAAAACGTGGCAGGAACATGATCAAACGAAGATGGAATCTCCGTTTCTGCCGGTTTCCTCTGTTGGAAAAGCAGCCAGAAGAAGTTATCCCTTTCGCTCAGTTCTGTCGAGCAATACGATACTTCTCTGCATGTTGTTATACAAAGGAAAGAAAAGTATTTTTTTCTTGTTGTCATCGCTGTTTTCTTTCATTCAAATCCTCAGGGGGACAAAGAGGTTGTGGTTCTTTGGGTGCTTCTTCTGACAAAACGCATATCCAAAGGCCGCCATTTTAAGGGCGCGTTCACATGGAAATGGGGACCTCGGGCAGGTGAGGTCCCCCGCCCAGGTGGGGTAACCAATCTATCCATACAATCTCTCTTTTTTTCTTGATCGCGTTCACATGTTAGGTGGGGTACCCCACCCTGGCGGGTTACCCGGTCAACCTGTCCGGGTAGCCCGGTTCGGTGGGTGAGTTCTCTTCAAGTAAACGCTGCAGATTGGGGTAACCTGCCTAACCGCGGTAATCAAATGACTCGAGCGTGGCGAGTTTTTTTCGATGATTTCACTTCCAAAACCGCCAAAACGCTGATGAAATTGACAGTGCTGGTGACAATTTAGGCTTGGAATCTGATAGTCAAGTCAATTAGCGGAATCAAACTGTTGTTGCTGCAGCAACGACATTGAAGCGAAAAGCAGCTTCATCGGAACAAACGATAGTTGTTTGTTTCTGTACGTGCTTAGCGACCAGGTGATTGCAATTTGGATCTCATTCTGATTGTCAGGTGAATGCAAGTATCTCTTTACCACGGGTAGGTGAGGTGCCTCGCTGGGGTCCCCCACTTCCATGTGAACAGGCCCTAAATTACTCAACGGGTGAAAGCTATCATGCGGACGTCTGGGGAAATAGACTTCCGTTTCCGTCTAAACTAAAAATAACTTTAGTGGAATCGACGTATCCCAGCCTACGCCCTCAATGTCCCTCTCTGTCTCATCATTTCCTCTTGGCTTAGCTGATGAATTCAGTTGACACCAGGCGGTGGATTGATGACAGCAGTAGGAGGTAATTCGGTAGTTTATGGTATTTATGGGCGTTAAATATTAATAATTAGTTTACTTTAATTTACCTGTATCACTTCGGTACACTTCTACGCTGAGGCAAAAATTGCTGTCAAGGTCGATAATTTTCATCTTTCTTGCTGAGACAGGATCAAAAAGTAAATGGAATTCTGTTTCAATCCCTCTTATTCGTGAAAATACCTGGGTGGAATGAGAAATCGACGTCAAATTAAGTCACTGAGATCTCCTGAAAGGAGCACAGTCGCGTTATTTTGAGTTATTTTGACCATCGACAAAATTACCATTAAATTGAAGGAAATCTGAAAATAATACTTTACAAAGACAGAAGTACACATAAAAAGGTCTAAATTTTTGCAATACGGACCAGGCTAAGATAGATGGCCCACGAGTTGGTTCCGTCCGTTTGCTTCTTTGAAACATCTTACAGCAAAAACCCACTCTTTTGTGTCATTAATTGTATGATAATGCAAGTCAAATTATTCTCGTATTTTGATGGTTTATTACTTATAATCTACTGGAGGAATTAACAGCGTTTTTTCTTCCTATGCTATAGAAAACAAATATAAATTCCATGTTTCTGTGCGTCTGTTTGGTAATAGATCACAGATGACGTTAAAATTCGGTAAAAACATCAGTGCCACCATTTGTTCTCACCGCGCTACAAAGCCATTCTAATTTTGTTTTAGATTTGCTGCCTTACCCGCGGAGTAGAATCTTCCTGGTAATCTGAAAAAATGGAATCATCTCCGGCAAATTGCAGTGAAAACGAGGTGGTATATCGATCAGAGCCTTCGTCGTTATAACCTCGCGTCTCAATGGCACACACTTCAACGGTTTCACCGAAGTCAATAGTAAGCTCGGCGCCATCGTCATTGCACCACGCCTTGTCATCACTCATGCGCACGTGGACTGCTTCAAAGCCTTCATCAGCGTCTGTGCCCTCAATGTTATCGTTAGGGATGATTACATCGTCAGTAATACCAACGGGATGGTTGCCGCATTCGCCTGCAAATTAAGTAAATGAGACAGATCTTATTACTACTCTTAGCTGACGTAAAATTGAAGGAAGGAGTTGCGAGACTATCCAGATAATGACTTCAAGTGGCCGACGAATGGTAAGATTTCGCTACCATATTTACCAGGTCTACTCTCAGTTTTCAGGCCATGTGATCAAAACTAAAAGCCCTAACCATTCAGTGAATAACGTGAAGAATCTGGAATACGATAGATGATTGATGTATAAACAACCTCGCCAAGAATCAGGTCTGTGCTGTTTTTCATTCGTGCGTCATTTGCAGAAGTATGTCACCTAAATTTATAGAGCTTTGTATATATGGAGACGCCATGCTGAGGGGCACAAACATGGCGACCGTAAAGTAACAGAAACATCTGTCCCTGAGCGTTTATTGCTCTAGAGATCCGAAACATTGAAATAATTGCCCCTTCTAGTGAAAGCACTGTTTAGTTAGCAAAAACTAAAGCGATAACTCATCTTTTGACCTACACGACAGTCTTCTCAGACCGCCATTCTCATGCCACGTAACGCAAAAGCTTGGAAATTCAAACGTGCTCTATTACAAAAAGCGGAACCCGCGTCGAGCTACAAAACGATTGTGAAACGTCAAAACTACAATGGGCGACAAAAGTAGTTGAGACACTTTTAGGTAAAGACAATTTTCGATTCTTAAACATTTGTTCTATTTTATTTGCATCTAGCGTTAAATCTCTGATACCCCCGGCCCCCCAATTCAATGTTGTGTAGGCGTTGTGGTCTGTGCAATCGAAGAAATAGAAAAATCAACATTGTTGTGGGGGAAAGGGGGGGAATGTTTCCAAGACGCAGAAAAATCGAATTTTAGTGCCAAGTGTATCAACACTTTTCTCGCTCATTGTCTGAAACAGTAAATTTGTTTCTGGTACAATAGCCGGTGTACTACTTAATTGAAATGCCTGCCGTCGCTTTATTCCAGGATTTGGGTTCGTATGGAAAAATTATGGCAAGCTTACTCATCAGTACAAAAATGTAAGGAAATTATCGCTTTTTTGGAAGTGTAATCTTGCGTGACATTCGTGCGTGACATCGCCAATTTAGGGTGTTGGTCATCTCCACCTTATTTCTCCCCGAAAAAGGAATGAAATAAGAGAGTAATTGTTGAATTACAAACTTCCGGTGGTACTCCCAAAGTAGGCTGTCTTGGAGTAATTCAAACAACAGCTGTGCAGAAAAAACAACGATAAACCACGGTCAACCACGGGTAACCATGAACTGACTAAATCAATATTAATAGTATCCTTTTAACCACCATTTGGTTACCCGTGGTTAATCGTGGTTAATCGTGGTTACCAGTGAAAAAACTGCATTTATCTGCATTATGTAATCGTTTTTCCAAGCTGAACTGGAAAAAAGAAACAAAAACTTTGTAGAATAGGAATTAAAATGAGACACTATGTCATAAAACTAACTTTTGGGCTCAGAAGGCACGTTTTTATTGGTTTAGCGACAGCTGACCGTGAGTAATGGCACCATTTTTACATCATACTTGCGTGCTAGAAACATTCCGTTAACAGCATTGTGTTGAGCGGACAAAATTACATAAGATCACTTGTTTTATCACGCTTTTGTACTTCATGTCATGACTTCTCAATGTTTTATCAATGGTGAAGCGTTAAAAATAGAATAAATTAATTAACTTCTCGATTCAAAAGGTGTACCAATGAGAAACCGTTGGAAACTCGCCCAGTAAAAGTGTAAAAGCACTAAAACCATCGGTTGATATAAAATTTGATGTGCTCAGTGCAATGCCGTTATCAAAATAATATATACATGTTGCTGTGACGTCATTATGAGGTCATCTGTAATGGTAAAGTATTGTATTAAGGTCAGACATAGAGAGATTTTTTCCAAAGAACGATGCAATTTCTGTTTTTTCGTCAAAATATGACAACTGAAAAGTGAACCACTTATAGCCATCATGTCATAGTGAGAATTGCGTTGAATGAAAGTGAGGTAGACACCCTTTAAACACTTTAAAAGAGAAAAAGTGGCGATAAACACCACCCTGAGGGCTAAATATGAACCATTTATTAACGAGATAGACCAGGTTTCGTCTTTGTATCGGAATTTAGGTGAGAAAAAAACACTTCCAACTTTTTCTTTAGTCAGGAATCACTCTGAACCACGCATTTGGTCGCTTTTGTAAAAATAAAGTTGCTATAGCTTAGATATATAAAGGAAATCGCTACAATTTGCATAAATAGCCTCCAGACAATGGGCGACAAAAGTAGTTGAGACACTTTTAGGAAAAGACGATTTTCGATTCTTAAACATTTGTTCTATTTTATTTGCATCTAGCGTTAAATCTCTGATACCCCCGGCCCCCCAATTCAATGTTGTGTAGGCGTTGTGGTCTGTGCAATCGAAGAAATAGAAAAATCAACATTGTTGTGGGGGAAAGGGGGGGAATGTTTCCAAGACGCAGAAAAATCGAATTTTGGTGCCAAGTGTATCAACACTTTTGTCGCTCATTGTAGCTCTTTTTGAGTCTTTTTTCTGATGAAACTAAAACCTCACAAGGAAAGGTAATTTTTGATTTTGCAATATTAAACCACTAAGAATGCCATCATACGTCACAGCAAAGCAGGGGATCCAAGATTAGAAAACTATGCCAACAAAACCTTCTAATAAGTCAGTCAACAAACACTAAACAGACTTAAGAGTTAGAATCAGACTGTACAGCATAATCAACAGTAAAACACGGAAGTACTGCTCAGTAGTGTTCATTTCAATACTCGAAAATGCATCGGGGTGTAATCAACACAAAGACTTAAAAGGTCAAGTAGTACCACATAAACAATGCCCTGTGAAGAGCTGCAACTGTGTCCCTAGTGGGAAGGCTACTCAGTCTCCTCAGCTATATTTTTCCAAGTACTTGGATGAAAAAAATTGTCCCACTGACCGAGTCCTACCTCGAATGACCCCCATGCACTCAAGGTCACCCAGCCCTTTAATCCCACAATCGGTTAGGGGCGTTTTTTTTCTCTCTCTTGCCCAGGGTGGCTGAGTATGAGGGATGACCCTGCATTTATTTGCTCTACGTCTATGCGCCATCCTTTGACTCCTTCATAAGGAAAATAGGGAAAGAAGCTAACCATAACTGTGCTGGAATAAGTTACTGGCCCGGGTTGTTCAAAGGATGGATAACGCTATCCACAGGATAAATCACTATCCAGCTGATAGCGTGGTTTGTTTTGTTAACACTTATCCACTGGATAGCGATTTATCCGCTGGATAGCGTTATCCAGCCTTTGAACAACCAGGGCTTGATCGGTTGATTTCTTCTCCAGGCTAATCAGTGTTCTCTTTACCTTTGTCACGGTACACTTCCACTCTTAGGCACGGCCCAACAATGTGGCTGAGTATTGTAAATTTGATGTATCTCGCCGCCTGAGGGACACTTAGGTGGTGAATCATTGGGTCCGCGTCTGTGTTTTCCAGTTCCTGTCAAGATCAAAATCCTATTTTGATAATTTATAAACCCTTTGGGCCAGTGATAAAAGTATGTAAAAAGCGGCACCTTTTTTAATAAAGATATACAAAAGGGGTAGTTCCGTCAAATGGTATACGGAGGGGTAAGGGTTTGGACTTTGAGGAGGAGCTTCCCCACCCCCCCCCCCATATAGAACTTTGTAGAGTACCTCCCTCCACGGGAAATTCCTTCAGTGCAGTGTTGTAAGTGCATATAAACAAGCACATTATGCTAGTAGCACTGCTCCCATTGTTCTGAAATTGAGCCAGAAATGGGGCCGCTTCCTACAGTTGATGACGTAACCAATAGTTTCTAAAATCTTTACTACAGCGACATGAATGAGCATGTTTTTATCCTAAATGTGTTTCGAAGAAACTACTTATAAGAAATTTAAATTTGACTAATTAAATATGGTATAAGCCTAGTATTAGTCAAAGACGGCTTTTGCTCATGTTTCAAATAGAAACATTTCATACTAATGCAATTAACTGTGATAACGTTACAAATTACCAATGACTAAATCAGCGTGTCAAGGGAAAGAGCCCGGTTATCGCCTTCGCGCTGAACTTACTTTCGCTCCGTGACTTTGGCGTTAAGTTAGGTTAATGCAATCTTTCCACAACCCTTCCCTCGTAATTTTTTACTCAAAGATTGGCGAGTCTACTTTACCTCAGAACCAAAAAAAGACGATCCATCGACATCGACTGAAAATTCCACCCTTACGCGTTCACTGTAGGCGATTGAAAAGGTGCCTGCAGTTTTCACGGCACACACGTTTATCAGTCTTCCAAAGTTAATCGTTAGACTTGGGGGCGGGTCTCCATCTTCAAATTCTGCACACCAGCCATTATCACTAAAGCGAGCTTCGGAAGCATCAAAACCCGAAGCATCTACGCCACTTGATTGGAAAGATTGGCTGGGAAACGCCACGCCATCATCCAGTCCTATTGGATTATATTCGCATTGTCCTGAAAAGGAAAGTGACAAAATTATATTTCAGCTAATAAAACTCCTTTCTCATTGTATCAATGTAGGCTAACTCAGAAAGAGATCAAGTTCGAGTTCTCCCAAAGGCCTACAGTCGCAAGCAGCTTGGGTTATTTGGGCATAACTTTTTTGCATATATACCTAAACCCCGTAACATGCAGTTACTGTGTGATATGTCAGTACCAGGTAGCCTTTTCAGAACCAAACTCCGATTTTTTTTTTCGTTTCATAAATGTCATGCGTCTTTGCAATGCAGTTGCTAGGAATATGAAAGAGCATTCAAGCAAGAATTGGCTGACACTGACATCTCCTCTTGTGCTTGACAAGGTTAAGAGGCGCAAACTCTAGAAATAGTTTGACGACACAGTCGGAGAATGTTCGTGGTTCTGGGGACTCACTTGGGGATAAGCGGAAATAATAGGATCGAGGTTTCACTCAGTTAAAATAAGGTAGAAACGGTGAACTGCCAGTTATTTGTCCTGGGCAGGGGATTATGTCCGGGTGGTTTTTTTATTCTGGCTTGTATGGAGAATAAAAAAAATAGTTTTGAAATGAGCTTCAGCTAGTGTTCATTTACCAGACTCAGTGAAGTCTGTATTTACACCCTCGTTCAAAATTCTTCTATACAGGCTGACTAAGCTCGGTTAATAAGATGTTTATTATATGTCGAAGGCACGGTGGCCTCATATTTAGTGCGTCTCCGGTTCGAGCGGTCCGGTTTCTAGCCCTGGCTGCGGACATTTTGCTGTGTTCTTGGGCAAAGCAGTCTACTCTAAGAGTGCCTCGCTCCACCCAATAGTATAAATCGGTGCTGGCGAATTTAATGCTTGGACGGGGGGTAACCCTGCGATAGACTAGCATCCCATCCAGGAGTAGGTAGAAATATTACCAGTCACTTCATAGTACAGAATCCGGGAAAAACTCCGGCACGATGGGCCATTTGGCTCGTATGCAGACTTTCCTATGGCAAAAAAGAAGAAACTTATGGTTCAAAGCCCGATTAAGCTAACCCAGGTTTAGCGAGAATTTTGATTTCATTTTTGTAGCTTTTTGGTGAAGTTTTCTTTCTACATTATTTGTCCTTCCGTTTTGCGTTTGAATAATCAAACTACAAAAATCATAAGCAATGAAAAACATTTTTATACAGGAAAAATCAATACTTTGGTTAACTTTTCATCCTGGGTTAGCGTTAACCGGCTTTCGAACAACTCGACCCTGGTTTGTATTAGCTGGAATTTTGCTTGCGAATGGCGATGAGCTGAACTTAAATCTGTTATAGTTTGCTTGTTCTCTTCACTTTTTTCTCGTCAATATTTTGCTTTTCAATCATTTTGCCGCAAAATGTAACCGGTCTACATGGGGAGATCTAAGGCGCGGGTCAATCGAATTTAGTGAGTTCGCTAGTTTCTATTCCCCGTGACACACTGCTATAATTCAGCGTTAAAACTCAGAAAAGAGAAATTCAGAACGAAAGTCTTGGCTTCACCGTTTCACCAGCAGCTGGTAGTTGCCTTCCCCTCTCCCTCCCCACCCTTTTGCAAAATTGATTTCAGTCTTTATCCAATAGCGCAGTAGTATTTCAACAATGTTTTGGGAGAGGGAGTTCTGTAATTGAACAATGACGT